>JAYMFW010159262.1:7591-17891 GCA_036785005.1 Tubulanus punctatus | reverse complement strand
ATTTATACGCCACACCAGATATGCAATGCGTAGAAAATACGCGCTCCGGTGTAATGTAGACGCAACTGTTACTTCACCCACTACCCGTGCATTTCCCGGGTAGCATATTACCCAGGGAACGCGTAATGTAGACAGCTTATGTTAGAACTTGGAGGAATTAACAAGAGTAAGCTCAGCGTATCTCTCTGTACTGTGGGCCATTATCGTTCATCGGTAGAAGAGTCATCGCACACCCGCGGCAGTGCAATAGTTAATTCCTCCAAGGTTAGAATGACCGATGATAGAAATGTGTCAACTTCAACAAGTAATCAAATTGTCAAATATGAAGTCACGAAATTTCCAATGATCTCATTTCATATCACCAAGCGGTAGAATTTTGTATAGAATTTTCATTTTGAATATTTGAATTTTGGCCCTATCCGGAAATCCTTCTATTTGCTATATCATCTTAAGCACAAAATTTTAATCCAAATTCTCTATCACAAAATTCTGCTCTATACTACATGAAAGCAGCAAAAATGTGATGAATTGATCAACTATTGAAATAGAGTTTCTTTACTTCCAAGTCATTCATAATTATTTAGATGAACCCCGTGAGAAAACTCCCAGATTTGCCGGACGAAAGTCGTCATTTCACAGATGAGTCATTGTGACCCCAAATTATGGCATTTGTAGTGGGAGAAAACCAATTGCATAAATATGTGTTCACCCACTGCGATAAAATCATAGTAAAATATCAAATTAAAACGTCGGTGAGAACAAGATTTTCTGTGACGAGTGAGAGTTAACTCTTGCTGAGAAAACCTGATTCTATATGTCTCGCAAGCTAGCTGAATAGACTTGTAACGGAGCACTATTCAAGAGACTAATCGATGTCACTGACTACGTTGACCAGTTGTTCACCATTTTTTACTTGCACTAATTATTTTCGGTTCGTTTCGCCATTTACCATTACCTGCGTTGATATTAGTATTTGTTCACAAGTGGATGTATTTGGAAGAAAATGCTGTTTAATCTCGTGTTATATTTTGATAATCTCGTAAGAATATTTTCCACTTACAGTTCATTTCATCTAGCCTAGATACATTTTTATTTTTCGTATTCACATTTCATCACGCGCAAATCATCAGAATGTACTTCGTCGTAGCGATGAGATTAAGAAAATAGCTGAAAGAGACTCATCTTTGAACTGCTATTCATTTTGGGCTGAGAACTACAATTAAGCATGCATAGAGAATTTTCGAAACATAAATAATCAAGAAGTATGCTGTCTCGAAGGACACAGCTTGTTGTTATAACGCCAGACAATCATGGACGATGGAATGCCGGCAGTGGAAATATAATACATGAAAAATAGAACTTCTGACAACTGCAGATATTGGGTTAAAACTATTTGCTAGTATTAGGGATATGAAATCTAAAAATGACGGATACCGAGAAATGACAGAAGTCTATCTAAAAGGCTTGATCGTTTTAATAGGTAATCCACAAAATGCTTTGTTCAATCGTCGAGTAAAAACGGAGGTGGTTCTCCATGATGTTGGAGTGCATGAATCTAATGGGAGTTGATGTCAAAACAACAACCTTAGCATATCATAGAGGAGAAACCTAAGGTCAATAGTCGGAAGAACTCCGACTTGCGTCACAATATGGATAATGACAAATAGACTCTAGATATAACTCTCAATCAATCTCAGTGCCGATAAAGGCCTGGGAAATATAGAATAACAATTCTCAGCTGAGTTTTATTGAATTGCCCTTCTATGCTGCGATGCTCGGCAATGCGCGCAAAGAGTAGCACGTATCGGAGATAAAGATCAGTGGATACAAATTATCCTCTTGCTGATAAAAAACGACTTCATTACGACTAACCATCCAGATGAGGACCATCGCTTGTCAAGAGTGAATGCTGTTGTAACGATGAATGACCAGTTTCTACTGGGCATACAGTAAATACTTCAGGCAAGGCAACCATAATTCATCGTTAACAGTAAAATATTTCGTTTTCTGTAGATTAGAAAATTTAATTTAGTTCCATCCAAATCAAATGTTTTTTGTTGCAAAAGGAGTACTTTTGGCTAACAAATTCTACAATGGTGTAACTGTGGGCCAATTTTACAATTAATCTCTGAAAAGTGACAAGACAAAGACGTAACTATTTTCAACAACTCGAGGTATGGAAACGGATAAGCACATTCAATTTATTAACATAATAAGGCAAAACCTTGTGAAGATTCTATGTTATGAAAGTCTACCAAAAATGTGGCTACGACTCCAACATGTCAACCAATTTCCTTGCGGACCTATTTCAAACTCGTCGTTGTCACTTCCCACAAAAGCTCGAATATAAGACTTTATAAAACCAACCTCTCTTCAAAAGACATGATATCAACCCAGATAATTCTATAGAAAAATTTAGCTTGTCGGAGAAGACCTCCGTCATTCATGTGACACATCAAACAAGATTTTATCATTTTGAAATCTTGTTCGAGACGTCTGTATCTCTCGAAAGCCAATTAGGACTCTCACTTGCAGAGGTAAAGCCTTGCTTGCATTGCGTTATGCGTTGCTCCCCAGAGGATCGTCGATTCTTTTCATAGCTAAATTCCACGGGAAAATACGTAGCTGTTTTACTGTCGAGTCACTTGTTAAGATAAGATATTATTTTATAACAACAAAGTTCGAACATATTTATATTCAACTTCACGTATGACAAAAAGTAACCAAGTTAGTAATTTTCAAAATGATTATGATCACAGAGTGGCTATTACAAAGTGGTTTGCATTCCTATAAAATGAGTGAGCTGCTATGCATGGAGCCCGTGTCGTCGAAGAAAAGATTATGGACTTGTATCGGGCATGGATGAGTTGATAGCAAAATAATCAAGTGTCATCTGTAGGTTTTGTCTCCGTTGACTGTTCTCAGATCCGCGTTTGAAAACACACTGCAAGGCAAAACATTCAAAGATTACGAATTTCCAGTGATGATTCTGTTTGCTAGTTAGCAAGCAGAATGTATGCTAGTTTGTCCTTTCATATCTCTTTCCCCTCTGTCACAAAGATATTTTTTTCGTGTTCTTGTATCAATATTGCCCCATGATCTTCTTTGGAGCTTGGAGTAATCATCTGACTCAAGGGAGTTGTTGCATGTATAACAAATGCAATGACGGATTTAGACGGAGGCCCGGTCTACCACCTTTAGAATCGAACGTACCATCCCCGAAAAGCTGTCAAAAATCTTTATTGGACAGATTTTGCATTGAATTTCATGGAAAATTTAGGCAAAAGTTACCCCAAAGGCACATGATTTGTAAATACATGTATTTACTGGCAGAGGTCCATTGATCAGGCCTACTTCAGTATTTCAGCAAGTAGTTGTAGGCTAGTTTTCTCGGCATGTGATGCCTTGATACAAAAGAGTAGGGGCCTACCCTCTTTCGAAAAGGTGTTTCAAGTAGTGTTTCATGCACATTACTTTTACCAATATACCGACACAATATCCCCGTCAATATTGGAGGCGTATATATATCTATCCTGATACAATCAAAATAGCTTCCCTATATGTCCATTTATCCTGGAAGGAAAGCAATATGATTTACGGTAATCACCGTATTTATCCTATCGAAAGCAAAATTGCTAACGGTAATCAGGGTATTCGACTCCGGGGCATCAAAGCTTTGATTACCCCCGATTCCACGTGGTGGATGGCCAGCAAAACCCAATCAGAACTGATTATGTTTGCATTTATCCTGTCAGGTTACACAGTTTTGTATAGACACTTCCAGCAAGTAAGGTTATGACTTCACATGGGGAAATATATTACCATTATCAATAGCTCTGTTGAGAGAAACCCTGTTTTGAATGGCAATAGTTCAATTGTATTCCCGTGCGCTTACACCGTATGACGTCACACGGGGAAGTCGGCCATATTTTATGGAAGTGTCTATAAGGAAATAAAACTGTTTATGGTTAGCTATTTTGATTTTGTCAGGATAAATACGCATTTGATAATACCTGGAGTATTTTCTGTCAAGTTGTCAAGTCCTTGGATTATTCCTGCTGCTCGAGATAAAAAGAGGAAGAAGATAGGAAGCAAGAAACAAAGAAAGCACTGGAGACTATAGTGAGTTCTTTCTCAGAACACACCGTAACACGTGACCTCTCCCGTGTTACTCCATTATCACTCTGAAGATTCCGATTACGCCGTGTAAAATGGGGCAGCAGGATGAATGCCATGACATTACAACCATGAGATTCAGATAGGACACTAAGAATAGCCTGAAGCGGCTCATACCCAAGCGAGTGGCGAGTGGATATGCGATTATTGATGAGTGGTTGCGGGCAGGAATTGCATGACCTGGCCAGTGATGATAATAATCCATTGTAAGTTCATTAAGCTCAAGTCACCGAAACACCAACCTAGTTACCCATTGCCTCTGTCCATTAATGCGTGATGTCAAATTGAATTTCTCACTGTTGGACGCTTAACATCGTTTCAGGGCCTCTCGACTAACTAGGATCAACCGTCAGGCGATAATTTGATAACTGCGTGTTCTCGAGAAGACATCTTTCTCCGTGAAAAGCGATATAAACGATATCGTAAATCGAATTGCCTCGTAAGGATGCTTAATGATAGAACGAACGAGAAAGCAAACAACTCGATCTAAATTAGGTTTCAAACGAGCTTAGAAAAACACTTAGCGAGAAAATCGTTACAAGAAACTTTTTTTCATAAATTTTGATAATTTTCTTTTTGTACTCAATGAAAATAAACAATAAACAAGAAAGACACGTCTGATTGAATGTGAATCAATAATTGTGTACGATAAAGTATGAACAGTAATTAGGCTCAGTTCGATTTAAAATCATTTTCAAAAGGTACGTGTAAAGAATTCAGTTGTATGCAACGACACAGAGGGGGTGTAAATGACACCCCCCCCCCCCCACATTAACTTTTTCAGTTTTCAGCCCAGCAGGAATTGCATTTGATAACACCACCACAACACTTTGAATTTAAAAAACTGAAATACCAGGAAAGTTCCGTATATCTGAGAGTGTCTAATTAATTTCAAAATTTTTCCGGGAGAGGCTCCGGGACCGGTCGCTAGAAACGTACTTTCGCCACATGCGGGCCTCGTCCGTTCAAGTAATCCAACCCCCTTTTCCAAATCCCTGGATCATTCTGTGCCTGCACGAAGTAACAATATTACACGTACAATACATTTTATATTGCATAAAATAGTTTTTAACAACATAGAAATTTCTTTCATTGTTCTACATTATCATTGAGAATTTTGACGCCGATTAAAGATATACGCCGCATCTCATCGAGCTCGCGCTCCTGGTGCTGCAAATGCCGTTATGCGCACAAACAGTACAGTTAAAATCACATGAATTATTCATATTTTTAGATGAAAATGTAATTTTGACCTACATGTATTTCATTTATCAATTTAAATTATTCAGCAGGTAGGCTATGGTGGTTTAGCTCATTCCATGCATGTCACGACAACACGTTATCTAGCTAGAATATGCATTGCGGTACTGTTTCATATAGTTGTAAAGAAGAGCTAGGAACTTTCAAAAGCTGATATACCTAGATACGTATGGGTGACAACGCCAATTTGAGATTAATCGATGCTTGACACAAACCCGTATTCAAAATGTTTCGAGAACATTTTTTGAGCATACCTCTTTGATTTTAACAGAAATCATAGAAAATATCCCAACGACCATATCATCGAATTTTGTAACATTCGTGTTATGGTTTATAGCCATTTGACAGAACCTCGCCTCTTAAACAATGGTACGAGTTCTCTCAAGTCACAATATCAGCAAACAAAATCTTTGAAACCGGATTTCTCATTTTCAGTCTGCCAAAACATCGAATAATTCCGACGAGCCAACATCCATGCAATAATAATGGAATGAGACAAAAAACTTCATACAAAAGTTCATGTGTGTGTGGACATGGTTCTGTATAAACCATGGTAAAATGAAAAGAGACTGTGGAAACAACATACATATCTAGGCCTTGGAATGAGAATTGCTTCATGGATCAGTCAACCTCCACTTGTCATGTTGACAAAGAAAATACACAAACATGACACGAGAGCTCTTATGAATCATTGCTATTTGATATACCTCATGCTGCTCTGCCCCTCACGGTTCATTGTCTTCCCCATTTTTATTGGATACCGAGCAAACAAGTGTTACTTTTCGTTCATTCCCTTTAGCGTCGTGCACGAGGGGTTATAAAGCTGTCACGGGAACATATCTCCAGGTGAGAGAGGCAGATTGCGCAGAGTTTGTTTTTGTGGAAATGGATCTGACACAAAAAAACTAGTAGAGTTGTCATGATTGATAATGGGAATTCTGAAATGAGAATCTGAAGATTGGAAAGTGTAGACTTGTAGAAAAAGCTTCATCTCTTCACTCCTCGCATTAACATTTTGTAATGTTTGAAACACGAAGGTATAGAATACGATGCAATTTCGTCAACATCAATCATGAATTTTTGGTTATATTCATCGTGCCCGTACCAACCTCACGCCACGAGAAGCGGTAGAAAGGTGGATGGAGTGAATAGAGGGTTTACACTTATAGCATACAAGGTAGCCTACCCACCTCTCCAAGAAATGTTAAATTGGTGGTTATTCTTCTATTGACTTGTAATAAAATTTACAGAACTTAACCACAAGTTTGTTCAATACATCTTTCTCAATGCTTCTTCTGAAAGCATTTTTGTCTAGTATGTTTTTTATTATTATTTTGGCTAGACTCGCCTTTGGTAAACTTATTTCGCATCCATGTAGAAGAATGGGGGTTACACGGGTATAAAATAATTTGAGAGATATATCAGAAGGACAGTTTTGACTACCAATTAGTCTTTGGATTGCAAACATAGTTCGGCTTGCTGACTTGAAAAGTCATTCCCTGTCTTTGGAAACTACCCGTTGCCAGAACAATAACCATAGATATTTGCACTCTTTTACTATATGAATCTCCTGGCACATAGATAAAACTTAGTTATTTGGTAGTTGATCTTTCTTGTTGAAGATCGTGCATTTGCTTTTACCAATGTTGATTTGTTGTTAATTTCTAGCTTCCAGGTTTCGCAGTAATTTGACAGTTTATCGAGACAGTTTTGGAGGCATTTTACAGAATAACTTACAAGTACTAAATCGTAAGCATAATACACAGTTGATAAGTAATTCACCCACACTCTGTATCAAGGAACAGAAATGGATCTGTTTACTCACAATATCCCTGCACGTAGGAGCAAATATTGGGTAATTAAAAACATGGGTAGACACATTATCGAACTGTGTAAAAGAAATAACCTAGTGCTGTAAACGGCCGTTGTCCAGGCGACAGTTTTGGTGAATATACCTGTCACCAGTGGAATGGCAGTAGTGTAATTGATTTAGCCATAACAAAAATGAAATGTTTCCATTAGTAAAATATTTCTACTGACCAAACTATCAGACCATTGCGCTATTTCACTGGGGTTTACGTGCAAAACAGATGCTACCCCTAAAACCTAAAAGTTATTCTTGTCAGTTCCATTAAAACTAGCAGTTTTCTAAACTCAAAAGCATCGGCAGAATTGACATATATACTTAGCTTATTCCGAAATAGCAAGTAAATTGGATCAATTTGTTGAAAGCTCGGTATGGTCCACAGATAATGTAAATAGGGAAATCCTGAATGTAAATGATTTTGTGTCTATAATTAATACTAAACAAATGTCCAGAGACCCCAAAAGCAAGAAGGTAGTTTCAGAAAGTTTGGTTTGATAAAGAATGTATGTCAGTAAAAAATTATGTGAAAGGAGCCGACAGGAAACTATACGCAAAGTCCCAAATGAAGAGAATAGACAAAAAAACTTCATCTTTAAAAAACGTTATAAAAAAGTCCAAACGTGCAATATTTAGACAGTCAGAACTATCAAAATTACCATAACTAGAATGTAGACCCAAGGAGTTTTGGAAAATCATCAAAGATCTAAATAGTGATGGGGAGAGATCTTACAGATGACGAATTTATGTCTAACTCTGTGGAGTTCATCTATCATTTTAAGTTAATAAAAACTGCCAAAATGAATTCAGACATTACCCCCGAGGGAATGGTATATCTAGAAACGAACTAGTGAGGAAGAAATATCTAATGCCCTGTCAAGTCTCAAAAGCAATAAGTCCCCTGGTCTTGATAAAAATTACAAACGAACTCCTTAAGTATGGCAAAAATTTTCTTTTCAGACCACTCACCAAATAATTCAACTTTATTTATTCGAATGGTATGTTTCCATCATCCTGGTCGGAAGGACTTAATGCACCCCTATCTAAAAATGTATACAGAATGCTACCAGACAACTGAAAGGGATAACACTTCACAGATTGACCAAATTCGTTACAGCCTCGTCTATACACAAATAATAATTCGGGTTCAAACCCGGGTTCGTCGATAACATTAAAATAAAAAGTAAGGTTCAGAACAGCGTTTTTAGAAAAACCAGCCTTTTTAGAACTCTGCAATTATGAAGGTACCATTGCGCCCAACGAGATTGGCTTTTCAACAAAAAGTAGAACCACCGATCACATGTTTACGTTAAAAAGACTTATTAGCTCGAAACTTTCCACTTCTGGTAAATTATATTGTTGTTTTATAGATTTTCGAAAAGCATTCGTATGGCACCAATGTCTCCTACACAAACTACGAAAATTAGAATTTGGAAAACATTTTACTAAAATAATTGAAAGCATGTATGAAAGCATGACATGGTCCATTATCCGCACCAGATAAATTTGAGTCTCATATTGGAGTAAAACAGTGAAATACTATAAGTCCTCTGCTTTTCAACCTTTATCTAAATGATATCGTTCGAATATGAAGATTTATTTTTTGGATACGATCGCAGACAGAAAGTGCACCATTGCTGACTTTGACTGATATTGATTTTCATGAAAATATGTATCAGAAAGAATTCCATGATAAAATCGATTTCATACTATTCTACCGAATGGTTTTCTCGATCTACGCAATATGAATTTTTAGCAAATATCTATGTAAAGCATATACACGCTGTTAATGCGCGTGTCACATCTGTGACACTAAGCTGATTGTAAAAAGAATTGTTTGCGCGCACGAATTATGAGCAAGGGCAGACTCATGATTATAGGACCTTAATTGCAAAGAAGCTTCGATTTGTATCAATATATAAATTGTTTGAAAGACTACCAGAACAGTAAAAACACCTCGTCAAAACGTCAATCTCGCCAACAGACTCAGTGCAATTCGAAACCACTTTACCCGTTATAATAAAAGCTTAGTATAGGGGCCTACCTTTTGGTACAATTCTTGAGATCTTAAGGCTGGCTCAGGTCGACCTTACGACGCGAAGCGACTCACCATCTGGTGGGATACTGTTCGTAAGAGTGCTCAGATCGAGTTCCTGACAGTTGCGATAATATCCAGCGATGCCATTACCTGGAACCCGGTGGATACCGTAAGCTTCGAGTAGAACCTACAAGCTGGGACTGAGACGATCTCAGTTTCGTTAAGTCGCGTCGCGTCGTAAGGTCGACCTGAGCCAGCCTTATTGAGATCATCCCGGACAGTTTTTTCCTTCCTAAACTCACTTCCATAGTGTCCACATTTTGTCAAAAAGAATCAATTCAAACTACCGAATTTCAAATAACTTCGACTGACCAGTTAAATGTACCGAGTGTAATGCATTGACGAGAAGAGTACGGATTTTAACCGGAAAATCTACTCTCTCTGAATTCAGTGATCGCCTCGGCGTGCATTTTGACAGATATCCACGATACTATATCGATGATAAACACTATATCCGTGTCGGTAAATTAGAGTGTAAATACCACAATTAAATCGACACACATATAGAATTTATCAAATATCAAATTTCATTCATTTTATAATAATGTTGTAATTTTCTGATCTTAGTTCACCTGATGATGACAGTAAGACAACTGCCGAAACGTTGTGACAAAATACATTGAATATTTAATAAATTCTGAATTTTTCGATTGTGGGATTTACACTCTAATCCATGATACTGTTTGAGTGTTAAAAAGAAACGAAATGTTGCTTCAGGGAAATGCAATTGTTACAAAGAACGAAAAAGATCAATTTTGACACTCTAAATGAAAAATGTTTTTTGACAGAATATCCACGATACTCTCCTCCCATGTCAGGCTTTGACAGAATATCCACGATATGTTTTGACGCCTCAAAAAGTTACAAAGAAACGAAAAGTAGTTTCAAAGAGCGAAAAAGAT
>JAYMFW010159151.1:0-17919 GCA_036785005.1 Tubulanus punctatus | reverse complement strand
TTTATGAACCCAAAAGCAAATTCACTTCCGATGAAATTCTTTCCTTGTCTGCTCGATCCTTATAATACAATAGTTTGGTCTTTATTTCATATGATTCATTTAAACGCTTTACTCATAATATTTAGTTTTCAGGAGAGTAGTGTGAATCAAATCGGATTCTGGGCGTATTACCATCGATTTCAGATATGATGATTTTACCACAGAATATTCATGTTTATGTTTGTTATTATCTTTAAGAATTGTTCTTGTCTTTACTAAATAGACTACACCTAGAGTAGATTTAACTTGCTGTAACATATCAGGGATGGATCTAAGAGGTGGGGGTCTCTGGGGCCTGGACCCTGCCTCTCACTTGACGTTGCCCTTGTCTCTTTCAATGTGAAAAAAATCATGGTCAAATCTCTTAAAATTTATACATACTAATTTGATGGTATAATCCGAAATTGCACCATTCTACGCTAAGTTTTCAATGGTTTCTGACGTAAGAGGGGGGACCAATTCGCGCTCCCACAGCTCGGGGTTGTAGGACTTCGCAGCTAGTTGTTAGAGTGCCCTAAAGTTCTCACTTGTACCCTTCCATAAACCTTGATCCGCCCTGCATATTTCCAATTTCCTTCGGATCATTGTTTAGAAGAATGTTTCATCTATACATAGTATGATTTATAATCATACCTTTGAAACCTTAGAGTTAAAAAAGCTTAATCTTCGTCAAATGAAATCTTAATAAACGCTACGATAATGATATATAGATTATCAGTGTTTTTTCTTTTATAATAGTGAAGTAAGCTTGTAGTGTCTCCAGCTGCATTTTCATCACATCGTGTGGTGCAAAGATGTTTCCAGTATTCCGTATTGTTTCAGTATTTAGGATGCCATGTTCACAGAAAAAGGTGGTATGAAACAATAAGAGGATATTCATCAAATGTCCATAGCTGGACACTTATGACCTTTTTAATCACAAGCGTAAGCTACCAACTCAACAAAATGATAATTTTGTAATGTTCTAATCATCAGGAATTTGTCTCGTATCGAACCAGGTAATCTCAGGATCAAAAGATTAGTGGTATGAAAAATAAAATCCAAATTCATGAATTCGAAGCTAACCTGACATTTTTGGACTCTGTCGTAGGTGGGAACAGGACAATTCCCCCCGCCCCCGGACAATTCCCACCTAGGACAATTCCCCCGTATTAATTCATATCATATTTAGGGTTAGGGTTAGGGTAAGGGTTAGGGTTAGGGTTAGGGTAAGGGTGAGTGTTAGGGTTATTTTATTCCTCAAATCTCAGATTATAAATGATATACAAATGGGGGGAATTGTCCGGGGGGGAATTGTCCTAGGTGGGAATTGTCCAGGGGGAATTGTCCTAGACTCATCATTGACTACAGTAAACAGAGCACACAGTCATTGACTACAGCAGGCACAGCACACAGTCATTGACTACAGCAGGCACAGCACACACAGTCAATGACTACAGCAGACACAGCACACACAGTCAATGACTACAGAAAACAGAGCACACAGTCATTGACTAAAGCAGACACGCTGCATAGTCACTGACTACAGTAGACAACACGAAAAAGTTTCTGGGTATGGGTAATGATTCACTGACATGTACAATAACATAACGATTCTATCAATATTTGGGCTAATGAACACTAAATACCTCCAATTAGATCTAATTAAAAACATGTTTATATAGTACTGAGAGATGTTTCTCATGGGAAAATTACATGAAACATTTGTTTATGAGATATTTTGATAAATAAAATCCATTTTGAATAGGATAGGAGATATGACTTGAAAGACTGAAAAACTTGTGTGGTTCAAAGAAATGTTATGTTCACTTGGGAGTTATTCAATAAACAATCAATATATTGAATTCAGTGCACCCGTGGTAACAGTGCTCGTAATCTAAATGGCAGTATCATCCATCAAACTCAACAGCTTAATGAAAACAGAAATCAATTTCAAACCATTGACATCTACTCATACAATACTTTGACAGATTCCTCACCATTAAATTAAGAAAGTACAGATCAATTGGTCAAGTTCTCTGTTTAGCCCTGTTCATATTGGACTAATTGTTCCTTGATGAATGTAATCTGGAACATTTCCCAGAACAAATCTGCCCTGTGACACTTGGCTGAAGCAATCAAACTACACTTTTACAGACTCCTTGGATCAGGGAGGTGATATATGTCATATTACAACTCCCTAGTTGAATTGAATGCACAATATATTGCATATTACCACGTGCTGACACCTATTGCAAAGCTACATTCATCCTAATATCCGCACCACTGATTTTGCTCGTACAAATCTGTGTCTTGGTATGAATTGACCTGAGACATTTTTGTACTGAGACAAAGCTGTCCCGAACCAGTGTCAGCAAGGCTGAAAAAAGAAATTCTTTAAAAGAAATTCTGATTTATCCTAAAGGTATATATGATTGTATACATACCTGACGAGACTAAAGGTACCATGTATTGATTGATTAAATTAAAATGCTTTCAAACATACGATTTTACTGATTCAGTATGTGAAAGCTTTAATAGATCATTACTATTGAGCCATACATGCAGCGACTCATATTGAATCTAATTAAATAGAAATATAATCATTCTTAATAACATCTAATCTATTTATTTCACATTTGAAATGATTTAATGGATATTACGAAACCAAGGATTTATAGTGATATTGGATTCAAGTTCAATAGTTATAAGTACAGGTGTTACAAACATTGAACAAACCAATTTTCAAACCAATACACTCACACCCCATTACAAAATGAGAACAGTCAGGATCCTCCAACCCTATGCCACTTCCAATCAAAAAATCAATGAAGAAGAAAGTGAATACCAACTAACTGACTGGAATTCACTACACCAACAGGGTACTGGTAATTAAAGGTTCTCTAAAATCATCACACCTCATGTTAGAAAAATCAAAATATCATTTTTGAATACTTTCAGAGAGGCATTTGATTTGTAGTGTGGGTAATCTATAATGACTTACAGAGTGCCTATGAACACTAAATCTTTATAAGATAATACACTTATCAATAAAATAATCTTATTGAAAATGACTAGAAAATAACATCAGAATAAGCCAACAATGTAAATAACAGACATAAAAGATAGATATAGCCTGAAGAAATGTGAAGGAATAATATCATTATCGATATAACACAGACTACAGGGACAAAATGATAATGGTTAATAAATAAATGTCTAGATGTTAGTCCCTTTGACGATTCTCAGACAACAAAATGACTGTTAATGGTAATTGAAGCCATAATAAACAAGCACAGATTCCCCAAGAATATTACCAGTACATCGCATAAACTAATTTTTCACAAAATTTCTATCTGAAATTATCAATAATGATTCTGAGCTATCTAACAGATCACAAGAAATCAAATTTTTCCTGACATATTTCAAATAATTGCCTAAGAGTACTTTCATTATACAATGTATGAATTCTTTTCAATCATATATCAATGCCACCTGCAATCTTACGAATTCATTCATTGAAAAACAGTACACTTTCTTAAAAGCCTTTTCGGAATAAATGAACTCTAGATTTCACGCTATATATTGCCATTTTAGGAATGTTTTCATACATGATTGAACAATTGTAAGTAATATGATTACAGTTACATTTCCCATTTCAGTTACAATTGCTCCACAGAGCATGAAACAAAAAATTTAAAGATTAGGCATTTTTTTTTAATTAGTTGGATTACGGATCCGCCGCCGAGAATTTACGATTTTTCACGTAAAAATAAGATTATTCTATTTTATTTTTATATCTGCCGCCCCCAGACTTTTTCAAAAGATTTTTAAATTAAGAAAATCTTCTTTTTTTTCCAACCGCCCCCCCCCTCGGCTTTTTCAAAAGATTTCTGAATAAAAATTTTTGTTTTTCCAACCGCCACTGTCATTATTACAGCATCACCCCAAAAAAATCCGGTTCCCGACGTCTTAGGACGCATGTAACGCCGGAAACGTGATCTCAATATCTTTAACATGGTAAACGGCACGCTTTGTATTGGTAGTGACACCGTCTCTGTCATGATAAGGTACCATTTTGACCAAATTTTTTTTTTATTTGGTAACTTCCCTCCCCCCAGGAAACTGCGCGGCAAGAAAAAAAAATTGAAAGAAAAAAAATGTATTTTTTATTTTTTTTATTCCCCCCACCCCCCCCCCCCCCCGTCCCTGTTCTAAATGAGCACTTAAGTCCGTAATCCAACTAATTGAAAAAAAAGGCCTTATAGTATATAATGTAAGATATACACAAAATTAAACAAAAAGTAAACTAATTTAGATGTTGAAAATTGTACCAAAAATAAATAAATAAAACAATAGGTGACTGCCAACAGAAGAGAATATAGTTATGGAACCTATTGCTAAAAAAACTCCCAATGATGACAACGGATCACAAGACAAGATTCAGCAATTATGTTAATCACACAAAAAGGATTCACTTTTTGATTTATGATACTTAAAAGAATACAAATATTAATATAAATCAATAGGTTATCAATAATACATCAAACAACCCAATGATAGATGATTTACATCAGTGATTTATCAGAAATTTAACTCATTTAATGGTGGAAACCATGCTCGGTAAAATGCATTTCAAATCACTACCAAATGTCTTCTTCTCAAAATTCAAACCCACTATATGAAGAAAAAGTCCTGTTCATTATTAAATATTTGAGGAGGTTCTTTCTTGAGAAAATTATGACTCCTTCATGTCTCAAGATCCTGGAAGATTCCCTGTTGTACTTTAGAAGGAAAAACAATTCCAGGAAATGTTTAATCAGAATCTATAAGCCCACATTGGTCGATTAGATAATTATTCATGCAAAAATTTCATTAGAAACAGAAATATACCAGATATGGATGGTTATTGCTAAAATTCAATATATTCCACCAGCCAATTACAATCATTAGATTTTCTCAGATGCAATTGATTAATTCGTAACTGTAAATTCCATAGCAACGAAGATAATAGCAGAAGAAAATCTATACACACATAACATCATGGTAAAGGTGACTGCCGCAGAAAACTTAGTTCATAAAAACCAGAGAGGAAACAAATGTCATACCAAATAGGAAGCGATCTGATAATTTATGATATACATGATCAGATTTTGTACGAAATATTTCAATCCACACAAAAAATGGAGGCCTTCCTTAGAAATTGAGTTAATTGAGTTATCATGTAGGAATAATACAGAGAGCACTAAATGCACAATGATACGTTTTCATTTAGATTGAATAAGAAGAAGTAATACTAGAATGTAAAAAGTAAAATAATTGAGAAAACACACCACTGTTAGAACAGAAAACACAAGATGATGATCTGATAAAAAGATGCAAATTGTGTCTAAACTAGGGGGAGTTTTTTACATGAAACAATTTCAGAAATTTAGGTCTGGGCTAGGGTCTGTTTAATAGAATAGTCACTCATACTGTTATATTGACAGAGCCAATCTTTATATGATTATATACATAACTTCATATGAACCGCAATCAGACGTATGATTAGTTCTAATCACCTGTCATTATCAACAAGTTCATCTCAATTTTCAATCAATGAATTCTCATCACTGTACTACCTACTGACCAATGTAAGATAATCTATACTCTGCTAAGCTTGAAATGACTGTTGCGTGACATCTATTGACAGTTAATTCAATTAAATAATTATTTTCCATGGCGATATGAATCATCTTGAATCTAGCAGAGTAAGACTTTTAAACAGCAGGGCAAAAAAATTGATTAATTCAAGCTATTTCTATTTATCACACAGTTTTAGTTATTTTTTCATATGCGTCAAATTTCATAATCCTTTATCTTAGCACTTCAAAGAGGCATATTGGGGGGTCCTTCCTAGAGAAAATTATGATACTTCGAAGACTGCAGATGTGTTTCAAAATGATTTAAGTAGAGTAGAAACAGTTATTCATAAGATAAAAACTAGTTTTAATTTTGAACATAGTTGATTTTAAAAATGAGGTAGGTTATCCCACTGAGGACACCTCTGCTTTCTGCATCTTCACAAGTGTCTTCTATGAAATACCATAGGCACGGTCAGAAAGTGAAATCAGTAGAAGTTGTCAGTGTAATGGGCAGTCCTGGGGGAGAAAATGAGTGGATGAGTGAATTTAGTTGATAGACTCAGTAAATAACAATCATCTTCTTAGCCTCACATCATCATCATGTTTAACCATACGCTTCACTTACGTCTAATCAATTGTATTTCAAGCTACATGAAACACCATTAACCTTCTAATTTTCATCCTGTACTAAAATAAATGACTCATTTCAAACCTCAGGGCTTGGATAAATGGATCTCCATTATAGTACCATGCCTTACACCAACATATTCTAGAGACTAAATTTTCCAATTTTCAAATATATTACAATCTCTTCTCATGGCCACTTCACAAATTCACATATATGTTTGAAAGCCACTATCTATTAATCTTTATGCATTTCATGTCAGGGTGATTTTGAGTAGACGGTGGTATACTGCACAGTCAGGTATGACCAGTATGATCCAGGTATCATAAAAAACAAATCTCAAAGGACTCGTCCATCAGAAAAGACTCTGACACATCATGTATTCATATATGATCACTGATCCATCTTCAAAAACACGAGGGACTCCTCGCTCGCTATACAACAAAGACGTCTGTCTCAACCAAGAGGGACTATTTGTGTGTTTACTCCAATAACATCAAAGGAATTCTATAATTGCAGTTATAAACATGTCGTGTTATATCCATGACACCGATATAATCATCAAATACGTCTCCAGAAATGCAGTCAAGTATTGACCGATAAATCCATCTGAAGTCATTTCAATATCAATCCACCAGAATCCTCCGAGTCATATGTTACATACAAGATACTTTACATTCAATAAACTGGTATGATATTGACAAGTTACCAATAATCAATCAATAAATATATGTGTTTTGATAACCCCTGTAGAATTGAACTGTTTGACGTTAATCAATGGTTCCTCGCCACTTCAACGCACAAGTCTGGAACATTTTAGTACCCGCATGACAGCAGATTAACAGATATCTTCAGCGATTCTTATTTAATGCACGTATCCTGTTTCTGAGATGGCTTCATTTCTGAATTGAAGAATTACCATGGGAATATCAATAGCTGTATTGTGAGAGGAGGTAAATCTGATTGAAAATTCATGCTGTTCTAACAGCTCTGATTGCGCTGGTTCCAGTCAATCTACACCCGAGAAATGGGAACAAATTCCATTAAATTATCAAATCTGAAAAATGCTTGCTAAAAACTTTGTTACGTTCATTATTATTAAAAAGGCAAACCTTGTTATGATGCTTACCGGGTATTTTAAGACAAGAATAAAATTGGTCCAAAAAAGAGATAATGAAATTTAAATTTTCAGTACTTTCAAGTAAGCATTATATATCATTGGTGGAGTTGTAACAAGGTATTGATGTCCTCAGATATAAATTCAGTATTCAGTATTATTACTATCGTTATATTTAGGGGAATACATATATATCACAAATGATTTCTCTAATAACATTTTTTCCCCATGAAAAAACAATCACTGAGGAGATATGTGTTAAGAATTTTCACGTTATCGATGAGAGTCCATCAGCTGAATGTCTTTGAATCAGCACCATGACAGTCAACGATATACATCAGAAAACGACGGCCCACATTCGTCGCAGAGAAGATAAAATGACAACATCAGATGAAATCTAATACATGTAGTTGTGGAAGGGATGAACAATGTCCGGGTAACAAGTACATCACAGGCTATACAACAGCGAAAATCAATTTTCTACTGGATTCTGATTACAGATCAAGATTGAGCATGAAACCTAGGACACGGATAATAAAATACTCTGATGAAAAATGTGCAGGCTATGACAAATACAGGCACTAAATATATCCAACCTTGGGATGATCTTTATAAGATTCACAATTAATATGAATATCTTAAGAATCACCATTATCTTGTACTGGGTAAACCAGAATTTCTGACACGCATCAGTTGACATTTCATAAATAAATTAAATAGTTTCTGCTAAACAAATAATTGAAACACTTTAAAATAAAATGTCGCTTTACCAGGGCGTGTTAAACATCAGTGGTGAATTAATTAATGGTGACTGATAGGAAAACATTATTAACAGAATACATGCCTTGCAGCGATCAATTAAAATCAGCCAGAAAAAAACCTGCCAAACTCCAGCAATCAAAGATTATCTATTGACTCCGGGAGGCAATCAAAAAACTGGATCAATACTACAAATAATCAGCGAGGGAGAGATGTACAATAATAGCAGACACCTCATCACATAACTCAGAAAAAACAATTCTCTTCATGCCTTCATGAATTATATCAATCAATTTACATGTTGACAGGATGTTGGTCTCGTTCATATGTCCATTACAGAAAAATAGAAATCATTTATTTCGGGAAACTGTCATAGCTCCATGTTTCGTATTGAACCAGTATTTTATGGCTACATAAGTACCTTACAGGTTAGTAGGCTACCTACCTCTGGAGAAATACATACTGTGTCAAATATCAAAATAGATACATACATAATCTTTCTAGTACCATTATTGTATTTCACTACTTCATAAAAAATCAAAACAGAAAATATCCATATCAATGCTCAACCTATACTTTCAATTTCATTGAGATTTAATTTTTTTAAATTACATATATCTTCTGAATTTTGAAACAGAGGACATGTCAAAAGCTATATTCTGAATGGTATCGACTAAGATTATAATAAGAATATATTTGGATCGATACAGTGTTCTGGGTAAACAATCTGAATTTCTGACATGCTTCAGTTCACATTTCATAAATAAATTTCCCATTGCTATTTGCAGAATCATCACATCTCAGAGTTTACCAAAAGGAAATCATCACTGAATTATCAATAAAGTGATTTTTTTCATGATTAAAGAGTTATAACAGAAATAAATCCACACAACTGGAAACATTCTTAAATCATTACTAATGACCGACCAAGGAAGTGAATTTCTAATTTATCAAGACAACTAAACGGTGACTTCTAACACTAAGTCATCTCAAGAGAAGGAGCCAGTCTGATAAATGATGTGCTAAACTGCAGATTTACAAGTGAATCAAATAGAGAACTGCAGGATTTGAGCATCAAACAAACATAAATATCAGAGTTAATGATGTGGATTAATTGGACATCAGAAAAATCTGTGACACTGAGTTATAGCATTGACCACTAGATGAAAGAGCTCAATGACCACTGTGGCCTGAATAGAAATAGATACTGGTCAAAGGAAGAATAGCTGAAATATCAAATAGTTTAGATCTCTCCGAGGTAGTCAGGAACCACCTGTTTAATATGAAATCCAATTAAAGTTTCCCTGTAACAGCTGTGATAACATTGTTGATTGGGGATGAAATCCTAAACGGGTGTCTAATGCACATTTCTCAAATGAAACACCTCAAATTCGAGATTAGATATAAAGAAAAACTAATTAGAGGTGCAATTACAGATATAACACAACAGTACCAGCTAAGATAATCTGCAGTATACTAACCGAAAAGGAAATGTGATAATGAAGCCTTTAAAAAAGGAGTAATAATCAAAACCTTAATCTTAAAACCTTTCAAAATGATGATTACAAATCTAGGATGAATCCTTACACTGTCTCAGGTATAAGGCCTACAATATTCCAAATTACTGACATCAACTTACCAGTATTACTGAATATCGCCATGGTGACAATGTAATGATGAAATATTTATCGACAATGAATGAATATAATCCTTATAAAGTGAAATGGTGATTGAAGACCAAGATGTTCAGTTAGCTACATATCAAACTGTAGTGTCACATCATCAGTATGAGTGCGTGCCGAGCTACTGTGCCACACAACGTTCGTGCCTGTCACTGTCGTTGGTACTCACTGGTATATCAATCCTTAACCCTTCTCACTACTCTCCTTCACTATACCCACACGTATCTCAATGTCACACACTAATCCAATAAGCAGGAAAAAAATCTACTCTTTCAGTCAACAAAAAGTAACAAGACGCAAAGTTACATTCATGTAGCTTTAGCTTAGATAACAATATGGAATTGATTTTCTTCCAAGATTCAACAGTTTCAACTAGATGTTTAATTCACCGATGTTAATGACAATTTTGTGAATTATAATTTCTCACATACCGAAGTCTTTTATTGGATATCCAAAAAATCCATATGCCAGATAAAAAATACTGAATATTCAATCATCAAATAGATATCTGAGATAATGTCATCAGACTGAATATTTTGTCAAGCCACTTGAAACTTGTTTCATTAGATGGAAAAACATTCTAAACACAGATATCCAAATCATGGAGGTAAATAATGTTCATTATAATTCTGATATAAAGATGTACATAAAGATACCTAAAAACAATTCACAAACAAAAATGAAAATTCTATAATCCATATCAAAACATATCTGTACAGACACTAAATATTGATTTTAAAGTGACATGTGTTGTTGATTAGTCAATATTTCAAAAAGTCAATAATTCGGTAATGCTAAAAATGTGACTTGGATAGAACACTATATATACCAGGGCATCACTTCTATCACATGCTTTTATAGTAGGAGTTATCAAAATATATAATATATTCTCTATGGAAAGTACCACCATAAACAAAATAATATGTTGAAGTCATTTCCTAATCATCAGAGAGCAAGCACAATACATAAATTGGACAATTACCAATATACCTGCAAAATATTTTTCTGGATCAGGACATCTAGAACTATTTTCAGAGAATTATTTTTGCAGTTTTAAGCAAGTGCTTGTCATAGATCCTTGTAAATGAAAATACAAGCTGCATCAGTCTATAACAATTATCAATGCCAAGTTAGCATTATGCAAGACCACTTAATTAAAAGCTATCAATAATCTAGCCATGTTACTAGTTTCACAAAAAATTACATTTATAAGTATATTCTAATTTTCATCAAATTAAAAATGTGATGTCACCATCAGCAACATATTCTAAAATTTGAGACAATCTTTTTTGTGAAACTTAGCTGAATGTTAAGTGAAGACCATACCCTTACCTTATAGGGGGAAACCAAACCATTAGAAACATTGATCTTCATGTGTGACCTAAACATAAAAAAACTCATTTTAACAAATCTGCTTGATTGATAATGCATGTTATGGTATCTCATAATTCAATTTTCTAGCCCATATGAAATTAAGTGGAGCATTTTATGTAATTCAATGGTTGCTTCCAAAAAAGCCCCATAGGCCTATCCATTATTGATGTAATCTTTTCCATCAAACCGCCTGTGCCAATCATGACACTTCTGGATTTCTCTTCTGGAAGAGAAATGCTGGTGGTAAGGTAGGAGGGTGGGTGTATGAGGTTTTTAAAGTTCTATTAGTTGTGACACCTTCATTCAACAACCAATATGAAAACTAGGTCGAGAACAGAGGCAAGATTGTGTCATATAGTGGTCTGCAAAAACATCGTTAGCCGGCCAATCAATATCACCAAGGATTTGTAAAGTCATGGCTGGCATCAATTAAAAAATACCGGTGTTCGGTACCGCCGGTGTGGTGTTTGTGGTGGAACTACAGCTTCAGGATCTGACTGCCAGATAGTCAGATTTTCTGACTCCGTATATCTTACTACCGTATATCTCTGTAATATAAAGAATACGGAGTCAGAAAATCTGACTAACTGCCACATAAATCGCCAATGAAACGATGGCAGTGAATGTAGTCTAGAGTAAAACGCAATTTAAATTATATGAAAATGAAAATCATTATCAATATACCTTAGAAACAGTATAAATTAGTGTGAATTACTGAAATTCGCGCGAGTGGCACTCAACTCACTGTAAACATTGACATGTGCGCTCTATTTCCGGGTTGATTAAAGGAAACAACGGTAGATGGAGCATTAGTAGTAGGCCAAAGGCGTTTTTATTTAAGCGAATCGTACCGAAGCGATTTGATAAAAGTCATTTATCTAACCAAATCGCCCATAACGATTACCCTACGGCGCATTTATCTAAGCGATTGCCCAACGCGCGTACCCTAATCGACCAAATCGTCTCCGAGGACGATTCGATGCGATTTGATACGTTGTTTCACGTCGGCCAATTTTAAACTACAAGGGAGTAGTCTAGTAATTAGTACCTCCTCTACGACTCGGAGACTAGTTTACTAGACTAGGGAGTACTATAATAGGACGATTCGTTTTGGTCTCATGACAAGTACGGCAAGCTAATCGCTTTGATACGATTCGCTTAGATAAAAACGCCTCAAATATTTGGTCAGGGTGAAATAAACGTTATCTATGTTTCTATCTGTATTGAAAAAATGTAGGCTATATCCTTCTACTTAAAAAAGAAACCTCTTTTCGTGTTCATATGCAGAACTTTCAAGAAGAGTATCCTATTATCATATTACATTTTGTACGTAAGATTTTATCAATTTATGAATCAAGTCTTATAAGTGATGAAGTGCGCATTGTTATTTGGAAAACATCAGAAACATAAGACAATCGATGCGGTGCAACACGTTGAACATATTTTCACCTCACTGGATAAGCAATCTTAATGAATTCAAATCCATCGAGATTTATGTTACATTGTAAAATAGAGTTTAATTCTAGTCCAATACAAAATCCACAATAAAGTAAAGATTTGCCAAACATTCAATGCCTTGCATCCAGACCTACAGCAACGAGAAATGAAAATGTCATTCAGGTATAAAAAGCGCTTCACAAAAGAACGTAAGTTACGCGTTAGTTTTTTTATTAAAAAGAAATGTTACTGGTCTACGAAAAAACGATAGGCCCCTACACTAGGGTACCGGTCTTATCATATCCTGTGAGCCATGAATTATCTGACGGTGATTGGTTTGTTCCATCTCCTCGGTCTTTCCTGTTTTATATTGGGTTGAGAATTGTTATTCATTGATTTCCACCAGTTCTGTCATACCCGGTACTCTATAAATGAGAAGTCAATGGTCCTATAAATTATTCTTCGAGCGTGACCTCTCTAAAGCCTTCGTTTGCGACCTTCGCCTAATATCGGAAGTCAGTATCTATTGTCTTCCAATTAATCAGTCGACCTCTTGTCTTCAATCCGACGTTCCAATTCATAAAGTCCCAGTGAATTGACACTTATATAAAATATAATACAATTCCTTTATTTTTTTCATAATTATCTTGATTGGAAAAAACATTTATAATCGCAAATATAAAAATCTAGCACCATGCCACATTTGTTTTTACCGGTATTCAAAATTTAATAATCGGCAAGATTTTTACAATAAAAATATTCTTGTATTACAAAAATCATTATTATCACATATTCTAACTGCGAATATCTTAATTAAGCATATTAATTTTCGAAAATCTGAATCAAAAATTTATCACAATTAGATTGGAATGCAGACACTCTGAACACATTAAGATTCATATAATCATAATTCTAAATCGGAACCTTTAAGTATTCTTGATTAAGTAACAATAACTAATTACATGTATAAATATCTTAATATTTTTTTTGAATTTTAAAGAAAATGACATTTCGACTGTATTCTAACGGTCATCATCAGACTGATGATGACCATTAGAATACGTTCGAAACTTCGTACTCCGGAATAAATAATCTTTAAATTAAATTTTCTTTAAAATTCAAATTGTGGGTTTTTTCTCTTTATTAACCAACACGGATTATTGTGTTTCTCGTTCATCAATCTAAATATTCTTGATCTAGTAAAAATTAAGTGTGATCATCACTATACATCTTAACAAAGTTCAACTTGATCAACAAATTAATGTTTAACACATGCAGTGAAAATAGCTCTTTCAATGACGTCCACATCTATGCCTTCTTCACACAAGTTCAGTAACTTGTACATGTGCCTCAATGCATAATTGTTCTACAAGATAGAAAAGTTTTTTTTGATAAATCATGTGTTCAGCTGAAAGGTCAAGAAGGAGAGTAACAGAGGAAAGGTCAATATTTTTTTTAAGATTAATTTAAATCATGTGAAATTCGTGTGATTCAAAAAACAACCAGATAACAAGTAGTGATAACTGTCTGAGGATTTGTCAGGTTATTGAACTGACAATGATTAACATTATCTGACGAATACAATAAGGTCGGAAAGTCTGAAAGGTCCCTTACCTGGCCCAAGTTATAACAGACATCATGGAAACGGTTAACAGCAGTCTTGTAACATGTATCTTTGGTTAATTCATGTTGCCATCCAACAACACGATTTGCCTGTTCTGCACTTAGCGTTACAGCGTTGATTATTGTAGTCATCTTCTTTTCAACCTCCATCTTCATCTGAATTCAAACACCAAACCTTTCATGTGAGTTTAAAGACTTATAAAATAATCAATGACAAGAAGCCTACTCGGTAACTTACTTCATAAATCTTCAAAATCTCGTTTTTAATTTGAGACCTTTCTTTATTAGTTTTGGCACTTTGTAATTGATGATACAAAATGGCAAGAGGAACATCTTCTTGTGGAACAGCATCAGTCTTAAAAACAAATAGGAATTCAGATAAATAAAAACGCAAATTTATTTAATCTCCAAGCTATATGTTTTGACCACTATTTTTTTTATACGGGTATTAGATATACATGGTATTGATAACCAGTACCCCGTACTTCACGTGATTATAATAATGATTAAATAGTCCATTATCATTTGATACAAAATGAGATGAGTTCAATAACTGATTGTTGACTATTTACTTACAGGTTCAATGAAGGCCTGTTTTGGATGAACTATCCTCATTTCATATGAATTTGCTGTCTGGAAATCCCCAACAGGAAGTTTTGACATTTGCTACAATTCAAAAGAAATGAAACACATGACTATTGTGCAATAGAATTAATCATGATTGATTGGAATGTCTCAAAAGTAAAACCCCTACCAGATCACCATATTCCATCACATGACTTGTGTTTGTCTCTTTCTTTACAATCAAGAACTGATGCTCAAGTGTTTCAACACTTAGATCTTCCTAAACAATCAAAATCATAACTAACCTTTAATATAGTGTATATAGTATATAACCTTTAATATTCTAATAATGCAGCTATCAATCTGCTGTCTGTACCCACCCTACTCAGACAGTCTTGACTATCAATTTTTGCATGTACGGCGAAAGCCTGTCGATACAATATGGGCAAGGGCGCCGTAAATGTGTCGATTGTCTGTTAGTCCGAAAGAGAATAGCACGGCGAACGACTGTCGAATGGAACTGCGTTCAATCGTCGATCTGTCCCGACTTCGGTTGCGACAGTTTTTACAGGATTCGAACCTACCGCTTATTATTGTTTGTATAACGTAAACAAAGCATTTATTGTCAATTAAGTTACAGATTTTTATAAGATTTTCCAATCAATTATATTTACATTGTATATTATTCATTAGCTGAGGATTGAGGCTTAATGAGGATGAACTTTTCACATGCATTTCAATCACAGAATGCCAAAACTCGAACCACAAAAAAACCCCAACTTTTTGCTGCAAGTGATCATGTCTGGGTCTGGTGATGTCTGGCCTGTTGAAACTTAGATCACGGTGATATCAAGTCGTTCGTCTCTGTCAGCAATGATGGGGTCATGGCGATAGCCTGTCGAACTAACATGTGCTGTCAGGACAAGTCTTGACGATGATGAAATAGGAAAACGGCGAAAGCCTGTCGACCGTCTGCGTAGGGTGGGTACAGACAGCAGATTGATAGCTGCATTAGGTCAACAACTCAGTCATTGCACATGCACATGTATTCATGTTGCGCTTCTTATCAATGACAATTTTAAGATTAAAATCATTTTTTCAGAACAAATAAAGGGAATAATACTGTCAACAAAGCTGTGTTCACAGTCAAAACGGTTAAAACCGTTTTGACCAATTTTCCCCAGGCTGTTCCCGGTAAAACACTTTCTCTCCCAATGGTAAAAATGTGTGTATTTACACTGTCTTAAAAGATTTAATAACACTATGGTCCCAATGATATAACCATTCACACGAGTAGTGTTATAGTCAGAAATCCATCTGTGATCGAGGATGAACTCTAAATGACAGGGTCAAGGTCTTCGTATTCTAAGGCCTTAACCTTTGAGCGGCACTGCATTGCCATACAATCGCACCCGCAGGCCTCCATCAACAACACTATGTTTTGATAAATGGGTAAATTCCGACGTTTTCCTTCAATCTATGCTTCAATGTCCCCATCTTGCCAAATCTCTACCAGTGCTAAAATTTCATTTGGGCCCCAAGGCAGCCCCCATCAGTGGTGCAGGGGGTCTGTAATCTTTTTATTTACGATTTCATTTGTTTTTTCATGATGCAGTTGCTGATGAGAAACAAGGGTTTTTTGGCCTAGCTGATAAAGAAATGAGTATGAATATATTTTGATCTTTTATTTCCTTTTAGGTTTTCGCCTTGGCAAAGGTGAAGGATATGCTGATCTTGAATACGGCATGATGCGAAGTATGAATGCGATATCGGATGATACTCCTGTGATAACCTGTGTGCATGATTGTCAAGTTATGGACCTTCCCGAAGAATTATTTGAATCTCATGATGTCCCTATTGATTACATAGTGACTCCAACTCAAATCATTGAATGCACAAGGTATGTGTTCTAGAGTTATGGCAATTCGTTCGCCCAACATCAGATGCATATATCAATGTGACATGGGATTGGAATCCCAGAGTTTATAACCCTGAAACATCTACATACTGGGTTAACAAAACCCCTGTAGTAGTGGTATTATAACCTATGGATACTCGGTTCAATAAGACAAAAGAAAACGGCGCCACGTCATTGACTCTGGTCGCTATTGCCAATAAAAGTTCACACATACGTGATACACATCGTGCCACCTATATAATATTAGTACTTGAGCCTGTATGACATACCGACTTGGACTTCAAAGAGTTAAATTGCAAAATATTCAGAGTGATACCACAAATATCATGCTGGGGTAGTCCTAATGGTAACATGATAACTAGATTCGACTCTTATTGATTTGACAATTAGTGTGTAGACTATTTAATTTCTCACTAATTTTACCACAAAATATCTCTCGCCACGCTTCACTTGGCGAGATATTGCACTCACTCTAGAAGAATATTTCGATAATTTTACCTCAAAAAAATGATAGCCTCGCGGACCGCCCCTGGCTTTTACCTCATTTCTTATACAGTCGAATTCTGGTATAACAATTCTCTGGAAGCATAGTTGTTTTTTGTTGTAAGCAAATTTTGTTATAACCACAAGTCAGATACTAAGTGTGGAATGAGCTGGGACCTTGAAAATACCAGGGTTCGACTGTATTATCATTAATTTTTTCAGGACAGCCTCAAAACCTAAAGGGATTTACTGGAATCAGTTGACAGCTGAGAAATTAAGTAAGATTCCAGTTCTTGGTATACTAGAAAAACGAGAGAAATCGGCTGGGATTGATACTAGTTTGAAGAAAACATCTAACAATGAGGTAGGTTTTGCCACAAAAATAGCATTTGAAATTTTTAAAAAGGCAATAAAAATGTACATTAAGCGCAAACTCGGATCCTACAATGGGAAACTTGCAAAGTATGTAGGGGTTGAAAGAGTCAAAGATTACAGATCAAATTTTTTAATAGAAAAATGTTGGCCAAATACTACAATGTCTTCGAAGATGGGCCGATGTTACGATATTAACCCTTTGGTGCCTGAGACGTTTTTCATAAAAAGTCCTTTATTGGCCTAAGCCGTCTTTGTTGTTGTGAATATGCTCATCGACCGTGACAAAAAATATCATAATTCAAATAATAGTTGGCCAATTC
>JAYMFW010159042.1:0-17922 GCA_036785005.1 Tubulanus punctatus | reverse complement strand
ATTTGATTACATTTACCTTAATTTCTGCCTTGAGTTCGGAAAGCTGAGCATCAGCCATTGTTTGAGCACGTTCTGTTTTAACCTTGAGATCGACTGCTTTGTCTTGTCGTGAAGAGAGTATAGAATCTGCAAAAACAGAAATTACATAAATGATTAGTAACGTTAAATATTGTAAGGTAAAACCTAACAATGATAATTTTAGGATACGTAGAGCTTAAATGAATAATATGAATTTAAATCAACTAACCGCCTGCGAGTTTTACTTGAGCAACTTCAGTACGTAATTGTGACTCCTGTTCATCTAATCTGATAATCAAAATGAGTAAGATACATCATTAGATTATTAGACAGTAATGTATAAGCATGGAACATATATTTTATCACAACTGTAGTTACTTACTCTTTCCTAATTAAATCGAACACAGATTTTATACGTTTATAAGATCGATCAATTTCTTCACCGAATATCAGCTTTAGTCGTTCTAATGATACAGTTTGTCTGTGCAGGTCTTTTACTGACTTTTCCAGCCCTGTACAATCATCAAATATATTACATTGAAATTTCTAAAACAGCATCAATATGTAATTTATGTCTGAAATACCTACCACCAAACCGTCCTTTATGTCGTACAGATGAAGTGGATAATATACTAGAAGTACTGCATTCACTGGTTGTTCGTTCACGTGTATTTTCTTCTGTAAATGATAATCATAAACATTCACGTAACAGTAAACTAATGCTTTATTAACTTACGCAGTTAGGGCAAAGTTAAGCAAACTTACGAATTATAGCTTGAGTCTGTGTTCGATGGTCAGACCGACTTTCTGATTTTCTATTTAGACGTCTTGGTGATTCTTGTCTGGAATTATTCTTTGGTAGTGGTCGTTTTGGGGAATCCTGTCTAGCACTGGCTTTACTTTCAATTGGCTTATTAGAAACGGCATCTTTACTATCATCAGATTTCACCATTGATAATAAATTCACTTGTTTTTCTTGCAGTTCAACTTGTTTTGGCTGGCGTTGTGGCTGTGGAGAGATGTCATGTTTCATAGTTGGTTGATCCAGCATTGGTACACTGGTGTCTTCATGTCTGGTGGCATTTTCATCTTCAGAATGAACATTTTCGAGATCTAAAATGTCGATTTCAGAGATAAAAAACCAAAGAATTGGATGATTTGCTAGTTATAACAATCTAACTGAACAATATGAAAATTTGCAAGTCATACCTTGAATTTCTGTGTGATTATTAATGGCAGCAGTAGAGTTAGCATTATGATCAGTTTCTTCTTTAAGTTCTGGCCCTTTTTGTTTGTTTTTCTTCTTGCGATTATTACGAGCTTTGTTATTTTTAGTCTAAAGCAAGATATTATTTAAGATTTTATTACAAGATGATTAAAATAGCAGTATTCACGAGAACAAAATGTAAATTTGAAAATAAGATAATTATCATGTATTACCTTATTTCCAGAAAATTTCCATTCTTCTAACGCTGCCTTAGCTCCATCTTTAAAAAAAACATACATATTTATTTTCTAAATACCCTGATTAACCAACCAAAATGAACAGAAAAATCCAAAGATAGTTTGATTTAACACAATTTTACTATAAAAATGATTGATAAAAAAAAATTTTCAGTGGCTTTTCTAATCATAAGTTTAAATGCCACAGGCTTAGTAAGGAATTAGATACCAACAATCATATAAAGTACTGATTGTTAGGCAGATATATATACTGGATGAATTGGCTGTTAAAATTCTATTGGCTTGAAAGGAATCCATCACTAGTCAGATGATAGCAGGGCTATCAATTTCCCTCAGGTAACAACAGCATTGATGTTTTTAGAACTGATAACTTTAGACTTAAAAAGTTATCTTATGAAATATGAATGTATTGACTAAAATTGGACCCTCCAGCATAATAAATATACAGCACATGTTTACATATTCCAGAAATAGAATCTTCATAGATAAGCAAAGTCATACATAGGACATAATTAAACGACAAAAGAACTGTCACAGATTTTGACCTCTATCAATCACATAACAATAAAAATTGCCATGGGGTATGAATCATAGACCAAAAGAAAGCCATTAGACTCCATGATGTCAAGCTGATCATAAGAACACGCTGATCAGAAAAAAATAGGAACATTTAATTTCTCTATATGAATATGGGTAGACTAAGGCTAATTCTATTACATTCACATTTGCCCATATTTCTCTTTGACACTAGAATTGTAGATTACTGTGCCATGCTTTCAACATGCTATCAATTTTGGCTACATTTTTTCTTGCGGTGGATGGTCCCACTTAAAATCACTGTCTAGACAACAACCAGATGATCTGTTGTGAAGGGAAATTCTTCTGTATTCATGTATTCAAAAATTTACCTTCTACAAATGCTTGGATAGTGTGTTCAACACTGTAATCATAATACTGTAATACAAGTACAATTTCATTGTTGCTATGGCCAAGAACAACCTCGCGGACTGCTTGGACCTGAATTCAAAACAAGAATACATGTGCAGACAATAGCAATGGAAAAACAACAACTACTTTAGTGGTGCAAGAGCATAAATCTAGAGGTTGGGATAGTGGGTCTGAAAATCTTTAGTGCCTCTCAACAGCTTGGTTCTCCTGGCGAACGGTACACTGCAACATCCTGCCAGCACAGCAAATTCATGTTTTTAAATATGATTTGAAGCAAGATTCAATTCACGAATATTGATTCTTTCTAACGCTGATAGATATCATTGAATATTATTATCATGTCTTTTATGGCAATGAATAATTGATAAGAACTTAAGGGGAGAAATGTGTGCGATGGTTGAAGCAGACGGACCGAATGCACATTCACTACTACCGTACTGATCCATCCCACAATTCATATCATAACCTGTACTCATTCACAAGTCTTGTCTTATAAGATTCCTAATGATAAACCTAGCTAACAATACTTGTCTTACGCAGTTAACTTATGATTCCTTGATGTTTGTTTTCTATTTGTTGAAATGATAAGTGTTTTATGATCAAAGATTACATTTACTGAATCACAGACAGCTATAGGGCCTTACTTACCTTTTCTTTTATTCCATCTTGTTGTGGTTGAGCCATCACAGCTTTTGTCCGATAATCAAACAGTATATCAGTTTTCCCTGCAAAGACGCAAATAATTGAATGATTAGATATTGCACATTTATAATAACAACACTTAGATCAATTGCTATGTACAAGCTTTTGAAATATATTTTCGATACTTTTCATTCAAGTATGTCATTCAATTCATGAAACATGTGAAAGAAATTGACACACTATAATAAAGCTATTAAGGGAACACCCAATCTGAGACTATTAGGACTAGTTCATTACTGTTAAAAATACATTAGCATTACATTTACCGGGTACACTGAAAATGACACTATTACCCAGTACATAGAATGAAAAACGAAACTGTTCAGTACTTTGACCCTTCAAACATCAAACGTAAGCGCAAATTCACACAATGTAAATCTTTATCAATTAAGTCAACAGTGACTTTAACCTCATTGTACTAGATGCTTGTTCTGTCACTTCAAGTACTAAGAGTTAGAGTTTTCAGGCACTGAGAGCAGTTACCTAAAACACTTTTCAAAACTAGTAATCATCTACTGCTGCAATAATGCCATAAAAGAAGCTTGACTCTACAACTAATGACTCGGTAAATCCATTAGACGACAACCGCTAAACACTGAATCACACAAACACGGAATCACAAAGACACGGGGTGGGAACTTAGGGTGTTAAAAGTATTTTGTTCAAGGGATCCTGCTGAGGGTTCACTCACTATATTACTTATGACACCGGTGGAAAGTTGTTGCCTATTGACGATGTCTCTTGCATTTATCAATCTTTGGTATTCGAAAACTTGACTGTATGCGTACACACATACGGTGAATGTGCATCAAGGATAATCCGTCTTATTTGATTTGGTAATTTTCCAGTCCAATATGACATTGGTCAAAGCATGTACCATCTGGACGTTGAAAAATGTAGGCATCATAATGAAGGTGGCGTTAAAAATGATGACTGGAATGTTTAGATACTAAATTTATTGTAACCGAAGCAGAATATGAAAATAAATGGTCAGATTTAGCTAAAAAGTTCACTTCAAAATTATCTGTTTATCCAGATTCCTAGATGACATTTTGCTATGCTGCAAATTAGTAATATATAATCGTAGCAATATTCAACAAAATACCAAGCAGCGGCGAAAAGTTCAAAAAGGAGCTTCGAATAGCCGAAATTACTACTACTACTATATGGCTGGCCAGCAGTCTAGAATACAGAACAGAACCTGGATCCAGGAATTGCGCACAGCATTCAGCATTTACGGCAAATTTAAAGAAATATTCTGTCTTTCGATGCACTGACCATCCACCCATAGTTCTTTCGTAGTTGAAGTTTTTTAGGAGGAATTCAAGGTTGTTTAACATTGATTATACAAGGAGGGCATTTAAACGACTTTGCAGGCTACAATGATGATTTTTACCACAAATTTGGGGATACAGTTTGAAGTTGAATATGAAAAAAATCATTGAGAACTTGAAGAGGATGACCCAAAAATGTGGATCTTGATATGCAATGAATGCCTTTCTTTTATTTCATAAATGATTTGACACACTAACCTGATGGAGATTGTGATAGGCCTACCCTGAACCTTGAAATGTTAATCCTAATTACTGGTAGTTACTGAAAAAATAATTGTCGTTCTAATTCCAAAGAATTCATAGGCACAAATGACTCGGCTAACTAAACTAAGGAGACAAAGTTCAATGCTAAATTCAGTACAGATCATCAAAATAAGTTTATTCTAAATTTTATCACGATAAGACCTTGAGTACAATGCATTATATAGTACTGAAAAGACCGTATCGGTCTATATATATAAAGATTAATCAGTACCTGGTAGTGCCAAGTTAGGTAAGCCATATCATAAAGGTAAACACGTGTATCAAAAGGCATACATTACCCACTATTTCATTTACTTGACACAAAATTCTACCCTTGCTTCAGACAAGAAAATAAGTTAAATTCAGGTCAAACCAACAGGAAATACGAAAAACATAAAAATGTGCCCCATTTACAGAAAAAAAATATTTTCAGAAACTAGAACATGTCAAAATTCACAACAGTCATTTTGTTTTTAAATCTAACTAGATCTTGTCCTGGGAACTTTAAAATGTGCTAGTCAGTCATCAAAATGTGCACATTATTGCAATGTTTTTTGTAACACAAACTGTCACCAATGGACTTACCCAAGGATTTTTCCAACACTAAAGCAGAACTGGATAAGCGGAAAGCCACTGTGATCTTAGTTTAAAGCTAGATGCGACAATTCTACATACAACATCTGCCATAGGTTTCATTATTGATCACTACTTTATTGATTGTTTGTGGACATTTTCTCTGCCAGATGTTACAGACAGGTTTGAATAGATATTGGCTGCATGTGCCCCCTAATTTTACAGTAATATATGCGTCTATTTCCTGGACTTATGAACTCATGTACTCATTAGGTGACAGATAATATCAGGATCACGTATCATAGCCTCGACCATCAATATCAAAGTCCAAAAATACCAATACTAAAAATATTCACAAACAAGCAACCAAAATGCAATAAACACTGATAACACATTTCCTGGAATTCATTGACAGTAGTGCTCTGGGTGAAATTAATAACACAACCAGTTAATTAATAAAGTAGGTTTTCAGTGCTTCAACATGAATAATCATCATTACACAAAATTGCCTTTAAAGCTAGCAAGATGATATGTAGAATGTGAAAACTATATCCCAGTAGAAAGAATGACAATGACGATTCGCTCTAATCATATCAATCTAATCTATCCCTTACAATTGTATGATATACCATGGATGAGGCGCAATCTATCAAGCATTCATTCATGAATATAATAATTGAAAACTCATACTGTAGACAATATATTGTAGTTGAAAATGAAAGTGCTGAACAGCTGACATAATCAGTACACACTCAATCAGTTGAAAATTACAAGGCACATTACAAAGTACGTATTGAAAATGCTGGAGCCAAGTTTCTGTATGTGCTTTGACCTTAAAACAACCCAAGGGGATGTCATAACATTTTTTTTCTGTTATTTCATTGTTACCATGGTAGTACTTGCCTGAAAGCAAGCACATCAGAAATGCACAGTAAGGGTTAAACTTACGTGGTTCATAATTAATTTATGAATCCAAAATACCTATAGTACAAAATGATAATGTTAAGTTTGGAATTTTCATGCAGTCGCAGTATTGACTATGTTGATGATGATTGTTTTTAATAAGTTCATTTTTGTTTTCCCTACCACTATTCAACATTGAAAATGTGAACTTTTCATTTGGGGTTAATTGATTTTGTTTAGATCATGAAAGACCACGTTTATGACAGGGAGAAGGAAGGGCTGCACATAGCAAATAAATCACAAAATAAAATTTCCTGGTTTATTTAGAAGATAACGATTTTTAAAATTTACCATCTACCATTGCATTTTGTGGTAAATAATCATTGGTTACTTGTACTAGCAATGACTATTAGTATAAAGCACCCAGCATTTTGGAATCTGCTATTTTTTCTTGCCTGTGGTAGATCATTAGGCCTATGTGGAAATTTATCTTATGTAATAATTTCGTAGTTTATGTAATAAGTCGTAGTTTATTGATTGACATTCTCGAAAAATATGGATTCCAGATGATTTTCCATCAGCTGCAAAACTTTTTTCTGAATTTCTTTGTGCTATAGGGGCCTAGGCCTAGATCTTTAAATGACAGGGTTCCTACCTAAAGTAAGGACATTACAATGACAAAATCCCAAAAATTTAAGGACATAGGCCTTATAGCCTACCGATATTTTCTAATTATTGATAACTGGACTCTACATCTGAACTCTAATTACCCACTAAGTATTCTCTTGTATAAATGACAAACTAACCTTACACACATTACACTGACAAACAGCCAAGACAATATGTGAAATGCACTTAGGCCTAGGCCTACTGCAAGACTGATAGCTGATTTGTCTATGGAACTGATTTTAATGATTTGTATGCAGCAATACATTTTTTTCATCTGACAAAATCTCAAATTTAAGGACATTTAAGGACATATTCCCATTTTTTAAGGACATTTAAGGTCCTTAGAACAAAAATCTGAAAAGTAAGGATGTTAAGGAGAGTTAAGGACGCCTAGGAACCCTGATGATCATCTTTTACTAATGCCATATAGGTAAAAATGCCAGATGCTTTTTTGTTTTTAAACTATGATTTTTCACTAAGAAAACTTGCTATTTTGATATTTCCAAGCTTATTACAGTAAAAGCTGATCTGTCTATAAAACTAATAGGCCTAACCTTCTCAAAATTGTTATGAGTCATTTTGAAATAGATTTAATTAAAATAATTACAGCAAGCTGAGGTGTCAATATTAATAACTAAAAACCTTTCCTCTGGCATTTTTACCTCTGGCATTATTTCCAAATGGCGTTATTACCTATGCCATGGTATTTTTTCCTCTACTCTGGCATTCATTCCCACATTCGATAATTCTTACACCACAGAATTGACAGAGTCCCAGAGTCAGTCAACAACCAACAACAACAGAGTCAGAGACGTAAAAAATATTCATGCTGCATGCTTATGATTAAAAAAGCATTCATGACACTAACACTTCCACACCAACTCAACTGGTAAATAGGGCCTACTACTTTTAGCTATTTCATAATCATAATTATTTGCCAAATTTGCCTTAAGAAAAAACAGTTGTAACTGAGTCTGAGGAGGGACCATATTAATTTACAAGTAGGACCAGCCAGCGAGGTGGGGGGGGGGGGAAGAAGATGGTGATGATTGAATGTGTCTGATGATGTCAATTGACTTGATGGTGATGTTGATTTATTATTGATGATGGTGGGATGTGAATGAAAGATGAAGGAGGAAGTGCCAGTTGGTTGGTGGTGATTAGAATCATTATTATTGTAATATTGAATAAGAAGATAGATTGGAAATGGAATGGATTTATTTAAGTTATTGGAATCGAAATAAAGATAAGGCATGAAGAAGTGGCGCCAGATGACAATTCATTACGAAACAATCATCTGAGTATACTATCTGTAGTTTAAAGTACGAACAATTACTGCAAATAAAATCAATTAATAATACCTGAATTCGTAAGATACTTCCTCGACATTTTGAAACCGGATGTTTATAGAATTTTGAAAGCGCCGCGTATCGGATTCTAGTTGATAAAAGTCGCTAACTACAGTCGGCTTCCTAACGAGTATAAGGGGCGCTCCGAGTAACATTTATAAAAAGGTTTTACATAAAACTGTATTTTAGACTAAAAACTAGTTTCTGTTAAAACTGATTTACCCACAGGGATCTTGTCACGTTTGATTATCAAAAATATACACCAGTATCAACCATAAAATTATTTTTCTAGGGGTTTGTTGATACTGGTGTATATTATGATGAGCCTGATTTTCCGAGGGACTCCGTGAGCTATCGCCACGCTACGGCAATAGCTCACGGAGTCTGAAAATCAGGCTAATTTTTGATAATCAAACGGGACAGATCCCCGTGAATTTACCGATATTCACAGAGAGGTTTTAAAAACGTTTCAGGTAAAACGGTAATTTTACAAATAGAACTGGCGCCACTCTTTCCGTTGCCACTCATCAAAATCTGTAGCTGCATGGTTCTAAATACGAAGTAGTTTTAGGTTCACTTGAAATCTGTATAACGCTTCAACCCGCTTTATACCCATCAGCTAAAACGGGTTTTAATCATTTCAGAACACGTTTAATCAGAAACCTCTTTATGAATACGAGCATAGTCTCACTGATGGGTTTTACTTTTTTAGAACCGCTTTTTTTCTATGAAACCTCTTTATAAAACGGCCCTGAGGTTCTTGGTGAACATTTTCCGGTGAAATCGCGGCTGATCAGGCAAGTCGTGTCTATAAGTTATGATTAATTAATTAGATTTTTGTTTTTTTAAAAGACCAGACTAACTTAGTAATGAAGTAAATTTCATTCGATATAAATTTCTTTGAAGTGTGTTGCCAAGCCTAATTATTTGTTTCAAAATCAGAGAGGAAAGCTAGCTAGGTAATTGGTTACAGGTAATTAAACACTTACTCGATTTCTCACTTGACTACGACAATCCACACCATGTCATGCCAGGGTATCATGTACCCCTATATAAGGTAGCACCAAAAAGCAAAGCCCATTAATAATACGACAAACAAGGGTGGACAGAAGCTTTGTCTTGATGGATAGTAGTGATAAACTGTGCAAATTATGTAAATGTGACACTGTGACAAAACCGTAAACTGTAGTAGTGACTGTAGTGGTGATAAACTGTGCAAATGATGTAAACGTAATTTGTAGAAATAAAGTTAAATTTATATATAGAAATATCAATGTTTGTATTTTGGGACATTTTTTCCCGGGACATTTCCTGGGACATTATTTCCAGTACATTTTTCCGGTAGATTTTCCCGGGACATTTTTACCTACATTCTGGTGGACAGATGGTCCCGGAACGGACTGCGAGCTTTTTTTGATGTAAACGTAATTTAAATATGTAGAAATAAAGTTAAATTTATATATAGAAATATCAATGTTTGTATTTTGGGACATTTTTTCCCGGGACATTATTACCTATGGGACATTATTTCCAGTACATTTTTTTCCGGTAGATTTTCCCGGGACATTTTAACCTACATTCTGGTGGACAGATGGTCATTTTAATGAAGATATACAGATGGAACTTTATAAGACATATGTTCATCAGCGTCCACTCCTAAACGACTGCAACAAAATAATGAAAGGGAGTTAATCTACCCCGACGGATTGCCTGAGACCAACATCGGTATTTTAGATGGATGGCTGATGGCTAGCATGATACTGAGGATGAGGGGAAATTCAACAAGTGCTTCAAGAATTCTTTAAAAATCAATTTATCAAACAATCGACTCATAATCAAGTACAACCACCCTAACATAATTTTTTTTCAAAAATCACAAAACTTTTGCTTAATTTTGCCAGTATTTGAAATGAATTAAGGACATATTTTCGTTCCGCTTGCTAATATAAATGACGTTTCATCTAAAGAGACCGGTTAATTTTCAGTCCTTGATTCAGGTCAGTACTAGATATTTTTTTGTGTAACAGATTGCCTCCTTTATGATTTGATGGAATCATTCTCATGGCATGTTTTCTAGCGTATGCCAGATGAATAACCATAAGTTGTCAATGGTGTTGAAGTGAAAATATTTTCGAGGAATAAGCGCCGGAAGACTCATGTCGTCGTTGGGGCCACTGTCCTGCATGTTTAGTACCGTAACAGGGGAGAAGGACTGGGGTCAATTTCCTTTGACGAGTTTCCATACGCGGATAACCCCCGATAGACCGGCCTACATAGACCGTCAATGTGCGATGCTGTCCGGTAGCCACTCGCTCCGATGCAACACATCGTGTCTAATGGGGTGTAAACGCTGTACTGCCGATTTTTTATTTATTTTGAGCGAATTTTATATCTAACTACTGTTTGAACCCAAAAGGAATAACTTTTTGATTACCGAGAGGTAAACTTTTTGCTTTACCGAGATTCCTGCAAATAACATATTATGGTGCCCATGGTTCCACTAGACGAAATAAGTTCAAACAGAAATAAAGAAAACTTGGGTCATTACTACCAACTTACCAATGTTATTGTATGTGCCAGTAGTGTGGTATGCCAGAGGTTGATGGGCTGGAGATGAACTAAACCCTTCCTTTTTTTCTTTAACACTGAATTGCTTACTCGGCGAAAAGCTGTTGCAGTTGGAATCGATATGCTTGCATTTTCGGGGATCAAATTATACATGTTCTCTATGGGAACAGTTGGTGTTCGATTGCATTAACTATGAGAACATCTGTTAAATAGGACAGAACTGTGGTCTACAGTATTGTTTTCCACTCTAGTCTGTAACAGCTTTATCATGTTTGAAAAACGTGTACAAATTTCATTCAGTTACCACTTCAACCTAAAAAAGATGTCCCCGGGTCAGACGTCCTCGGCTCAGTGAATAGGAGACCCGTAGCCTTGAGCTGAGAATTCAGCTCCCAATTATGAAAAACAAAAGTCGCACTTTTTCTTGTGTTGAATCAAATGTAATCAATCAATTAATCAATCACAAAGATCAAGCATGGACAATTTTGCTGCATCCACTTTAACAGTTGTAAGTTCTATGTTCGATTTTGAATCGCGTAATTTTCTTTCCACAGTTTGAAAAGGACAGACGCTCGCATTTCCATAATAAACCCTAATCCTAACCCTGAGGAGGGGATGTCATAATATATTAGTTAAGATAGTCGGTGAAATTTAAGGGTTAAGTTTAGGGTAAGTGTTATGGTTTTACTATGGAATGCGAAGCGTTTGTCCTTTTTACTCATAGGAAAAAAATACGCGGCGTCGGAGCTGTCGGTACAACCCACGAACCACACATCAGGTTTGTAAGCCCTTAATACAATATGGCGTTGCTTGTGTTGTGAAAAGTTTTATAACGTAAGAGTTTGTAATTTTCTTTCTGCATGACAAGGGTTATTCATGAAAGTCTAAGAGAAGCTACTGCTATGTCTTTAGCCGATTAAAGTAGTTACTATATCCAATTTTTGGTTTTGTGGATCGATCATGCCTAAATTGTTTGTGAGGCTACTGCTGAAATAAATAAACTCAAACTGTCTACAACAAATTGTTACGCCGTACGGGAGTCCGTAATCACATCCGTGGCGCCTGGCTCCGTTTACGGGATGGGTTGCGGTTGGGTTTTGTATAAATATATAAAAAATCCTATAGGCCTACTGTAATTGGTAACAAATGGAAAAGCCTGTATATGTGTCTGCTGTGAAGACAAGTTGAGTCTGATCGCTATAACTAATAGAATAGGCCTATGTATAATGTTTCATTTGTCTAATAGGCCTACTATAAATGTAAACCACCTATGCAACTATATCAATCACTTACAATTGTATATGAGGCTTACTTAATAGCTAAAAAATGAGATGATGTCTGCTATTTTTCAGTTGAAAATGAAGACAAGACTTTGTAGAATGCATCGTGCAAAATTCATCGTGATTATGACAGTTTTTGTGGCTGCCATACTGGTTGGTTATTGGTTGACAACTGGGAGACATAAGACAAAAACAATTGATCTACTGAAGAATCAGAAAGCCTTCGAGAATGCACGGAGAAGTTTTGTTGAAAAGGATAAATATAATCGGCAAATAATTCGTGTTGATCTGAAGGAACAAGAACGACCCGGCAAAACACACAGTGAGAAACTGAATGTATTCCATGGAGTTCATGCAAAGATCATCAGTGAAGGATTAAATCGACATTCAGCAAAATTACACAAACCAAAAAAACAAGCTGGGCACAACCATGTCAAACCAGTGCTTGAAGGAAATGGGATATTGGATAAACCTGATTCTTTGGTTGGCCAAGGAGATTTTTTGTTTAATCGGGGTAAAAAGCCAGAAAAGCCCACTGCAAATCCATCTTCCTTCAATGCATTTGATCGGAAAAGGATTGCCTTTGAAGATAAAGTTAGATCTGACAGTGATAAAAGAACTAAGAAAAAACAAAAGCACGAAATGTTTGACGTTCATGGGAACCCAATCGTAGGTTTTGATGTGCATGGTAAACCTATCATTAGTCTGGAAGACAAGATGAATGAAAATGAGACGAAGGATAAGAAGTTCAAACAAACTTTAAAAGAAGATAATGTGATAGAATATCGTGGTAATCAGAAAATACCAAAATTTGGTGGTGGTTTTATTCAGAAGAAAAGTCCAAAGTTGCCTTCTCATAAACAGAAGAAGGTTGAAAGCTGGAATGAATCAGATCATAAGTTAAAAAACCAGCTGTCCGATGACCGTCAGCCCTCAAATGATGATAAAAAGGCTGACACTAATGCTAAACCTATTAATGAAAATAAGTTTGTTGACAATAATGGGTATGTTTGGATCAGACAGTCGGGAAAATTGAACAATAATGAAAAGCAGCGTAAACAAGAAAAGATGTGGAATGCTCCAAAAAACATTGAATTTATTCGGAAGACAATTGAGGAACTACATAAAGGTAGTTATGTGGTGGTGAATGGAGGAAAAGAAATCACAGTCGATGGGGACCGCTTAAACAAAATTAACTATGCTGATTTTGGAGATCCAGTCAATTACATTTTTTCATCTGTCAAGTTAGTCTTTTACTTATTGAATTTAAGATAAAGTCTATAATTGCTTTACCTTTCAACTGTAAAAGCTGAAGAATGATTGATATTGTCTTTTCAGTTTACCAAGAAATCCACGATTTATGCCCAATGTCGGAAATGGCCATTTAGGAACAGTAATTGGAAGTAATGCTATATTTATGAATGGGCTTTATAATGGAAGACTTGGTGAAAGTCACAGAGCTCGTATCCCATCAATGTTAGCAATTAATATCACAAATATGCATCCACCAAAACCCTACAAAAAACTTTACAGCCTAAATACTGCTCAAGGTATTCAAATATTTGGAAGACATTTTTCCTATCCTTATAAAGATCATGTTTTAACGTGTCATCTATCAATCTTTTCATAGGCATTTTCACCGAGACAACACAAGGAACCGACTTTATTATTGAACAACGAACTTATGCTCATCGATATTATACTTCATTGCTTGTCCATGAAATTGATGTACTTAATTTAAAACAGCAAGAGCTACGATTTACATTAGATGTTCATGATGGTCATATCAGTCATGACATCACATTCCAAGGTTCTGAACGACCCTCCTGGCATCTCAAACATGCTATGTAAGTCAAATAACATACCTGCTCATGAAAAATATCATTCTGGTGAAAGTCTAAGCCCATGACACAATAGGATTCGAATACAGTTATTTCACATTTTATTTATAGGTACATGTCTGGTGAAATTCATAACACTGAAGTTGAAGGCATTGCGAGATCAAAGGTTCATATTATTCATGATATCATCAATGATGAGATTGTTGTGTATAAGAACAAGACTCGAATGAAATTTGTATATATGGCTTCAATAAGTCACAATGATGAATCATGTATCGGCATGTATCGACAAGGTAATTATGTCTCCCCATAGGGGATGACATTCTGTTTTAGTAAGCATGCGCTGTCCGTCGTCCGCCGCCATCCATTTGCTTGTTAGCGCGATACAGCTTGCAATTCTCGTTCAATTTTCTCTAAACTTCGTACATATGTCCAGCAAAGTCCAAGGTTGATACCTATTGAAAACTGAGCTGATTCCGTACCAAATACGGCCCCCAAGGGGCGTCATAGAAAAACGACATTAGCGCAATACAGATTGCAATTCTCGTTCAATTTGCTCCAAACTAAATACACATGTACAGCATTGTCAAAGGTAAATTCCTCTTGAAAATCGAGCGGATTGGATTTGAAATATGGCCACCACGGGGCATCATTGAAAAACAACGTTAGCGCGATACAGGTTACAATTCTCATTCAATTTTCTCCAAACTTGGTACGATTTACAATTGTGATTCCCTTTAACCATGGAACTGGTACTTATAGCCCAGTTCAGGTGACGCTACTTGTCTCGATACAAATCTGACCTGTCATATTTGTCCTGGGATAATTAAGTGAAGCATTCACACGGCACTTGGTTTGGGTTGTTTGATCAGGGAGTAGTTAATCACTTATCACAATGCTTATTTTTTACTGCACTAGACAATACAATAGTAGACTAATTGAATGTGTTTCATGTGTGGACACTTAACACATTTGTCCTGAGACAACTGCTCACAGTACGCATGTAATACAAGCACATTCATCCAGCACACAGTCGGATTTGATGAGGTACAAATTTGTCCCGGGAAGAAAAGCGTTGTGTGATTGGGCTTAATTACAAGTGGTGGTAGTGATGATTGATGATTTCTTGTTTATGCACTTAGAATTCATTTATCGGTGTGTTTCACTTAAAGCACTGAATTAAAAATTTGAAGCAGTGTTAATACTTGACATTTTCATCCATAGAAAAAGTGTTATTATCCAGCACCTGGTGCTGTTAAGACACAAACCATCTGTCTTCATGATTCTCAAATTGTTTCATTAAAAAACAATTGTAGCCATCTGTTACTATATCCATAATGTATGCTCATGACACCTATGTTAGTTATGATGTATTTTGTAATTAGATAACAAGGGTTGTATATCTTAACATAGCAAACTGTTCTTGTTTTTACGATAATGATTTATAGAAATACATTTTCATTCATATTGCATACTTTAGGTCAGAAACTACTTGCAAACAATGATGTTCTCCTAAAACAACATGTACTAGTGTGGTATGATCTATGGAACACAGGTCGCATCACTCTTGATGGTAATCTACAATTAAGTCAAGGCATTTACTCCAGTTACTATAATCTCTTGAGTGCATTGCCTGTTAAAGAAAATGAAGAATGGCCTTATATTGGCCTGAGTCCAACTGGTCTTGCATATGGAGACACTGCTAAGGTACAGTCATTCCCCTCGTAATACCCCATTCTCACTTATCGGTTTTGCCATTGCACAGTTCAGATTTAAATCTACCTGAAATTCAGCGTAGATTCATCCTGTCTTACCGCCCCTCACTTTCTGCCATCTGCCACTACATTTCTAATGCATTGGTTTATGTGGCGTTGACCACAAATTTCTAATGCCAACACTATAAAAAGAAATCCCTACACATTTCAGAAGGCATTAAAAACAACATTTACGAACTGTAAGAAACGGTGAATAAATTGTTAGAGTAGGATGAGGAAAAGTATAAATACATGTATTGAGTACAACATAAACATGGCATTGACCAAAGTGTTTATCGATACTGAAAAATCTGATTGAAATTCCTCCTGTAATCTCTCATTTACAGCCATTCTCATTATATTGGCAAAAATAGCTTAGTCCTGATGACGGCATAATAATGAGGTTTGGCTGTAGTTGACACAAGGCATGAAAGTTTCCTTTGATTTTGAAATTCATGTTCATGCCTCATATACAGTTATATTTATGTATTTCAGGATTATTTAGGACATGTGTTTTGGGACCAAGAAACATGGATGTTTCCAAATATACTATTATTTTACCCAGAAATAGCAAAAACTTTACTAAAAGGAAGAATTCGCAAGCACAAAGCTGCATTAGATAATGCTAAAAAACATGGAAATTATGGAGCACAATATCCATGGGAAAGTGGTCTTACAGGTAACTGTTATTCTTAATCAATCATCAGTTACTCATTATCTATTGGATGATAAAAAAGATGATCAAGACATTTTTTCCTCATTCAGGTGTTGAGGTCACTCCAGGAGCAAAATATGGAAATGATGAGATCCATATTACAGGTGACATTGCTCTGGCTATCCGTCAGTATGTCTTTTTTACCAGAGATGAACCATTTTTGACAACGGAAGGTGGTAGAGCCTTAGTCAATGATATAGCTACTTTCTGGATGAAGCGAAGCGTATATAGGCCTGCAACTAAGCTACGAGAGATTTTAGGTAAGGGTTATTACAATGTCATTAATTTATTGAAGCTGAAGAAATATTTAAATCATTTTATTTGAATGCAAGTTGTCTTTCTGTTTAACAGATGTGATGCCTCCAGATGAGCATCATGATCATGTTGATAATTCTGCATATACTAATGTAGTAGCACAGATCAGTCTAGAAAACCCATATCTACTTACAAATGCAGCTGGACTCTCAAAATCAAATAATGATTATTATAGAGCATGGTTCGAGTAAGTGTATAGTAATTGTCCATAATGGTGGTTGGCATTTACCTGTATCATTCTACTGATATTCTAATCTTTCCAATCCAGTTATGCAAAACAAATGTATGTCCCGTTTGATGAAAAAGAAAAGTATCACCCAGAGTTTGATGGATATAAAATGAATATGCCTATAAAACAGGCTGATTGTGTGTTATTGGGCTACCCACTGATGTATAATATGACACCTGCTGTACGTCACAATGATCTAACCATATATGAAAAGGTAGGTTTTTGTTCAAAATTTATAAAAGTTGCAGTTTCAAATTTTGATTGACCCCTCTTTGTTACTCAGGTCATAGAAGCATCCGGACCAGCTATGACTTGGAGCATGTTTGCTATTGGTTGGTTGGAAATAAAGAATCGAGATAAGGCATGGCAAGTTTTCAAACGACAATTTATGAACATACAAGAACCATTTCAGGTTGGTAAAGACATATCTGTACTGCTTGGTCTTGGAAAATAATTTCATGCTTCAACCATAAAATTGTACATTTTCTTCATTTGTATTCAGGTTTGGACTGAAACTAGTACAGGTGGCGGAGCAGCAAACTTCATCACTGGAGCTGGTGGATTTCTCCAAGCAATATCATTCGGATATGTCGGTTTCCGCATATATGACGACCGTTTGGATTTTGATCCTATTTTGCCTCCGAAAGTGAACCAGATGAATGTAACTGGGGTCAAATACCTCGGCGCATCTTTTAATTTCATTATCAAACGAGAGACTATCGATATAATTCTGAAAAGTATACAGCCAAATTCACCCAGATTTATGGTTAAGGTTTACTCGACGATGATTGTGAAATATCCACATCTTAATGAGGCATTAGTAATCAGTAGAGAACGGGCTACATTGATGCTACTCAATGATAGAAGTAGGTCTCGACCTAAAACAAAGAATAAATATGTCTAGTTATATGTGCGTTGAGTGGTATCACTGATCTCTACTTCCCTGCCACGATTTCAATTCTTCTATTTTAGTTGAACTTGATTTAGTCATCATAATACACTTATATGTATTCTTAA
>JAYMFW010158931.1:0-17923 GCA_036785005.1 Tubulanus punctatus | reverse complement strand
TCACACCCCCCTCCCCCGGGACGCGCCTGAACGCTTTTGCATAATGCTTAGGGCATAGGCTGTACGCTTTTGGCGTGACCCCCCCCCCCTCCGAGCGTACGTACTTTATGGATGGCCCCATCCCCCTAAATGACGACTCCACCCATTTGGATAACATCCCTCTAGTGGATTTTGACACGACCATAATGATCTATTGTTTCTGTCTAATTCCCGAAGAATGGTCGACGTCGGAAAGATCCTAACTAAGTAACTAGAGAACGTTCCAATTTGAAATACCAAAACTGAATACTTTTTTATTTGACCAACATGATTATTCATTGAATAGACAAGTATCAACATGAAGATTAACAAAAACAAAGGTAATGACACAGACAAACTGTCCCTCAGAACAAAGAGTATGTTACATTAAGACATTTGAACATGGAAGATGAAATATTCTTAGAGCACTAAATTCAAAACTGTGAAATTTAGCTTTGTTAAAGGCCGTATATATGTCCATATTCACCACATACAAATTAAGTAGGGCCCTATATGGCGTTATCAAAAAACGTATCATGATCTATCATGGGGGAAGGGAGTCAAATGATTTGTATAGGAAATGTGTTGGCGGCAGGCGAGGGCGGATCGTAACGGGGTTTCCCAGTATGTTCGGCTACCTTCGAATGGAACTATAGTCAAACTATGGTTAAACTATAGCATCCGAATTTCATATAGTTCGGACCATGGTTGGGACTCGTCGAATACGCGAAGATAGAATGGTAGCAATGGTTCGACTCTAGTTCGACCAGTGGTCGCTACCATGGTTCTGCATCCGAAGGTGGCCCTCCTGGCGTTAAGCGAGGTACCGCGATGGGCTTGGTTGCTTTTCTCACTCGTCCGATGTATTTTCGGGTCTACGTATTTTTCATACGTCGGGAATATGGCCACATCTATTCTTTCTTATCTAGTAGATTTTAACGTCTCAGATTAAAAACTTGGAATAATCATTGAATCGTTCAACGATTACTCCGAGATTAAACCTAATGCCTTTTGGAGTTTCGAACTAGTTTAAGCAAGTCCCGGTATACATACCGACTCGATCCCACCGTCGTAATTTAATTAATCTATTTCATAATATGTCAGTAGAAATACTCCTCGTCCGGAGATGGGGCCTTTAGGTTCGAACATGGAGCTTAGTGAACCTGAAATTAATGCGTATGCACTCAACGTGCCATAAGAACTCCCTAGTTCAGACAGACTCTATTATATGCCGATTCATTATAGGATCTTTTTGGAGGGTACTTCATCTAAGTATGTACGCTAATGGGTGATAAAATAGACCGTGTCAAGCTCTATTTTCATCGAGCGTTTTCCGCCAGCGCCCCTAAATTGTGGAGAGGCTTACGGATATCATTAGGGACATCATTTCCCTAGGCGATTTAGGAAGCAACTCAAATGTTATCTTTTCATGAAGTAAAGCGCTTTGAGCATACTTTTATTACCTGGATTTTGCGCTGTATAAAAATGTGTTATCATTATCATTATGCCGTGCCTCAGGGTAAACTATAGTCTCCATAATAGCCCTTTAACACATAATAACACGATATTTCGTCACCCGCCCCATTTGTCATGCTTCATTCCAATCGAAGCCTGTAATTATATTTTCACTAGGAAAGTTCCAGTATATACTTTAATTAATACTGCCGGTATGATGAGCATATCCTTTTGCAAATCTCAAATTTGACTAAGTATTTCATGATATAGTTTAATCGACCATTTCATCAATTATTGTCATATAAACGGCCGCTCGCCCTTGTTAAACCCATTAATTTATTTGCCGCATTATAAATTACTTAGTATCACCTGTCTCGGTTCTGAGCTTCATTATCATATAGAAGACACTTATGTCGGAGGTAATGATATAGGCCTAGAAGACCATGATATTAGAGATAATGATACAGGCCTAGAAGATCACGATGTTAGAGACAATGAAGAGTCAGAGATGCCGAATGCTTAATTATAGAATTACACGATCGACGATGAAGGCCTATATAATTGCATCATTTGCCTTGAAATATGAGGAGCTTTCCATCCTGATCCAGAATGGATTATTTAAAAAAAACAACAAATTTGCACAAATTCTGACAGAATTATTCTTAAAGGAAGTGTCAATCATAAATGGATTCGACTCTAACTAACACGAGCTCCTTTTTCACATATGAAAACAAATTTGAAAATCGTAGAAATGTCTCCTTAACAAAGATAGGCAGAGAGACCACTGAAATTCCTTTTAAATGATTAATAATTACTAAATTAAGTATTTCATTATTCCAAAACGCCTACCATCGTATCCCAGGCATATAGAGATCATAAAAGATTCGGATCTGATCGAATAATTTGACACTTATTGAATATCCAACTTTTGAAATGCCTGTCGATAGCGACTACATACCCCAGTGCAGCCTCTTGTCATCATTTTTCGTGCAGTAGCATCGTATTAAACGTTTAAATGTGCAAAGTCGTTGTGTGTTTACTGATTTGGTAAATGAGCAATACTTTAAACAACATTTTTTAAATTAAGCCAGTCGAATTTTTGGTTTATATTTAAACCCCCAAATTTAAACAATCCTCTTTATAGAAAAAACATTTTATTTGAAAATTTCAATTATCGAATGTGGCATTTAAACGAGATCGATATCGCATCAAGGAGATCTTGATTCTATTTAAGATGAATAATTTGTTATAACGTGTACGATATGTTCTATTGTAGAAGGAAAACATAGGAAATCTTCACCAAACTACAGACCAATCATCAAAGAGACGATTTAACACACAAGACTTTAATTTGAAAAATTCAAGACACCAATTTCATTCATTCAAAAAAAATAAAACCGTGCACGTCATATAAAATCATTTGTCATATTCGAACTCGGAGTCACCGTTTTCTAGTCTTCGCCCTAACCATTAAACTAACAGGCTTAGCTGGCATGACGAAACAAATTTAACTATTGTTGGATATAATTGCGACATTCAACTCATCGGTGGCAGCACAATATAGTCGTTTTCTGAACGGTATCAATATTGTCCAAAACACATGCACCAGCTTGGATTCTAGACTCATAACTGCTTCTAAATATTTCTTTGGGAAATACTTGTCAACTTTGACACAAACTTGTTCAATTTTAAGTAGTCATCGGTTCATCATAAAGATAGCAATCTTTTTAATGTTGCCAAATTTCGTATACTCCTGGTTTTCCTTATCTCATAATTTATAACGTCAGAGTGATTGGCTGTAACCATGGTTGCTTTTGATTAATTGAATCACCTTTGTAGATGAGGTTATAGATTAAAGCGTTGCAAATTACGAAAGGTACGGAAAACAGGGAGTATATGCAATTTCGCAACATTCGTATAAATTGCTATCCTAACGATGAAACGATGACTTCTTTAAATTGAATAAGTTAATGTAAAAAGCGATTAGTATTTTAAAATATCCATGTAATTCGGACTTTTCATCATTTGATAAGGCGATATCATCATTAATTTGTTTATTGTTGTCACTTAGAATAGTGATGAATGCTGTATCAATAAAAAAGTTCAGCCTAGTTCCTAGTAAGTAGTTCAATCGCCGATGACAACGCCCGCGAAATCGCCAATTATGTCCTTGCAGTAATTAAAAGGTCACTGTGGACACATGTATAAAGAACGCAGCTCAAGCCAAATTAACTGCGCGATGTTTATCTCAAACTTTACCAAAAACCGATTAGAGCAAGAATTACACTATAAAAAGTACGCAAATTACTGGCAAGTAAAACAATGCTCTACTGACGAAAGAAAAAAATGAATTTAATGCCAATCGCCGAATGATTGATACAATAACAGAATATCTATAACATGTAAATATCAGCCCCTAATCAATTTAACGAGAAAACTAATTTAAAAGTTGGTTGACGCCTTCAATAATGTATTCATTTTGGTTAACATTATGTATGGAATAGGTATTAATATTTTATTTTGATAAGTAATTAATTCACTTGTTACAAAATTAACGAAATTTGATAACGGTTCAAGAAGTTATATTTTAATCATATATTTCAATATAGTATAAGTCAGCAAAACGGCTGGAATGCATTTCTGGTGCCTCACTCTCATCTGAGCTTGAAAATCGCGAAAACTCCGGCGTCCCGAAACAGAAATTGGAATCCAGCGCCCGGTGTTTTTTTCCGGCGTCTGGCGTCCAATTATTTTTCAAAAAACATTTAGACATCAAATTATCACGTTGAAATTTCGAGAAGATATATAAAAATCAAGCAATAAAAATAATTAGCAATTAAATTTTTTTCTGCGTTTTATTGATACACATTTATTGATGACGTACTGACTCATACTATAACGCTCTCTAGGTATAATTGTATAAGAGATATTGTAAACGCTTTTTAAGGTGTCAAAAGCGGGAAATTATGCACCGACGGCTACGGCTATTCGATACACCTTTTCCTGGTGTAGAGTGCACTGCCATGTATATATATTTTGTGAGAGGGAGGTGATCTAGGTAAAATAATCAATCATCTATCTCGCCGATCTAAAAAAACAGGGGGTTTCGGCACCACAGTTTTTCAGCCATCTGCCTGACTTCAGCAGAAGCGGTGTAAACGAAGCAAACAACCGTTTAACAGGCAGAAAAAGATAATTTTTAAAAAAACATTACAAAAGAAGAATTTTCCAACAAAATTTTGGACACATATGGGTCTGCCACAGAAAGTAATATAATATGTAATATATTCTTTCGACGATCTCATATAAACAAATCAAAACAAATATTGACATTACATAATTTGAGATCGTCAGGGATTCGAAAAATCCAGAGGATTGTCTAAGTCGAATCCGTGAAGAACATAAAAAGCAAATTAGCAAAAAATCACGAAGGCGGTTAATGCATTTACAATAATATATATTTTGATATCAAGATAATTCACTGGTCATAAATATTGTGATGAGGATTTAACGAGACAACTTTACTTTTAAATTCTACTGCTTGCGTACTTCCGAACATCAATAGGATAGTCAGGTTTAATTGGGGAGGATTCAATAGTTGGCGAGGAGAAAAAAAGTTAAAAAGTTTTTAAAAGTAAATATCGAATTCATCAGTTTGAGTCGTTCGGAAATGCAGTTCCATTTTCGAGGGTCCACAACAATCGGGCCACTCACTGATTACGAGAATAAATTCTTTTTGGATTTGAGGAAGCATTAAAACAATTTGTTAAGGGGTGTGTACATTCATTAATTAGTTATATGACAAATGCTTTCATCGAGGTAATTACAGATTATGAGTAATAAATATTCCAATATGAAAATATCCTTTTTCTAATTAAAAACTCATTCAGTTCAAACTAGATTCAAAACCTTCAAAACATAGAACCGATGCATTATCCTTGGATAGGGGTGTGCAGCATAATTTGACAAAGTGGAATTTGACAGAGTGGAAGACACCGATTTGGTTTTTCTTCGACTGGTCCTCAGCAAATATCTAGTAATAATGACGAAATGAAATTTGATACTTTAGAAAGTCAGCCTGGCAACTTAAAAAAGCACGAGAGTGCAAAACTCTTTATATTGTTAAGAAATTATTCCACTGTATTTGCAGATTCTTAAGATGATTTGAGCCAAACTGATTTAGTTATGCATAAGGTACACTATGGGAATGCCACACCCAAACGTAAAACGCACATACAGGGTATCACCTGTGATGCATGAGAAAATTGATGTCGAAATTTAAGTCATGCTGGATAAGGGGACTATAAGATATTCTGGTAGTCCCAGGGCTAGCCCAATAGTTATGGTTAGAAAACACTCTATCAATGCAATGGGACGGAAAATGGATATTTTTGAAAGACTTCCAGTTACGTGGATGGATGGGCACGATATGCTTGATTTATTTGGCCAAGGTGGGTCTTTATACTTGAGTAAGATATTCTATCTGGATATTAGTACATTGAAATGCATTTCGATTCTCGTGAAAAACGGCCTCCAGTGCGGCAGAAACCTACTCGAATTCAATGAAATGCCTCCGCTACATTTCTTTACGAGACTTATGTACACCTTATTGCGAGATTATGTCGGGAAATTCCGCTTAGTTTATTTAGATGACATCACTATATTCAGTTGATCCTTTGAAGAACATCTTCAACCTAGAACTAATCTTCTTGCGACTGAATGCTGCCAATCTACGACTTAACTTACGGAAATGTTCTTTTTGTTCAATTGAAGTTTTATTTTAGGGCACATTGTTTCAAAAGATGGAATTAGGACAAATCCTGAGAAAATTAGAGCAGTTAAAGAGTACCTCGCCCACGTAAAGTCAAAGATATTCGAAGTTTTCTAGGCTTGTATAATTACTATCGTCGTTTTGTCAGTGATAGCTTGAAGTAATCAATGATTACTTCAAGGTGATAGTAAGGCGTTTTCTCATAGTCCCTGACCATAGTTGTTTGCAATGCTGTTTGTACAGGGCCATGATCCACTTTTTAAAATAGCTTACATGGCAGTTGCGGATCCTGTCGGTGGTACCTTGGGTACCAGTACCCCCAACCCTTTAAAAATCTATAGTGCACCTCAAAAATTGTCCAAAAAATATTTTTTGGAGAATTTTTCAAATTAAAGAATAAAAGTAGACAAATCTAAATGAAAAACCAGAAAACTCACTTAAAAGTTGGTTGACGCCTTCAAAAATGTCATATATTTTGGTCTACATTATGTATAGAATAGGCCGTAATATTTTGTTTTGATAACCTTGTTACAAAAATGTCGCAATTTGGTAACTGTTCAATGTAAATGGTGGATCTCCGAAAAAGTTTCGAACAACGACTATCGTTCATAATGGATGGCTCCGCCCGCATTGCCGTTCACGACTTGGAAATAGTACCGACTTGGCGGCCACGGCCGATTTCGTCATCGAATTTTTTTTCACAAAAAAAATTTAGACATTTAAAAATTACAACGTGGTGATTCAAAGATATATAAAAATGTTTCAATACAAATTAATGGCAATTTATGTATTTTTGCTGCATTTTATTGATACACATTTATTGATGACGTACTGCACACTGACAGGCACAGCCTCTTACTATATAACGCTCTCTAGGTATCAATGTATAAGATATATTGTAAACGCTTTTTAGGGCGTCAATAGGTAATATTTTCCGATGATTTTACTCCCATCACCGCTCGTGTCACCAAAAAATCCCATTATATATAATAACCAACGGGGATTCGAACTGATTATTGAAGCGATTCCTTTGACAGGGCACATTTCAGCGAAATATATTATTTCATATCCAGACCAGGAGGGCACGTTTTTAGTTTACGTTGAAAATGCCCTATGAGAAAAAAGGGAACATTTTCTACAGGAAAGCTTATTTAGCGTATAAAATCCATTTGACAGGACACATTTCAGCGTAGATTTTTTAGGACAAGGAAGGTACATTTTTATGTCAAAATGACACATTTCGGCGTAGAATTCGGAGAGCACAATTTGAAAAAAAAGAACTTAATCAATATATTATGCAGTATATATTGCCCGGAAGGTACAAATTGTCCAGATGCCCTTAAAAAGATTTAAAAATTAGCAGATTTTTCAAAAAGATTTCAGGAAAAAAATATATTACTCTATGAATAACTTAAGGCGGTTTTTTTAGAAATCAAAGCGATGAGATATTGAAGGGGTGGTGACGACCGGAGGTCATTTCGTCATCTGAAAGGATTTGGTGGGATGCAAATCTTTACTGGTCACTGTCTGAAAACCCTCAGATTGTATCTCAGGACCCAAATTTCCATGGCGGAGGACCCCCGTACGGGCTTCGCGCCATTTGTACTCGCTTGGCAAAGATCATCAAGGCTCTTTTCCTCATTTTTTGCCCTTTCAATTTTAGAAGGCAGTCAACATTTACCCCTGGATCCGCCCTCGGTGCATTTTCTAAATAGTTGACCCAGCCCTTTGAAAAATCCATGGACCCGCCCTTGCATGGATCCTGGTTTTTATTATAACTATTGTGACACGAAAATATATTTATAGCACTGTAAAATTTTCTCTTCATCTTCAGCGTCGTATCTGGATATTTATTCCATTATTATTTTCCCATTACCCTTGCATGGGTCAACTACTGATGTCTTAATGATGACGGACGTCCAATCATATTTTGGTATGAAATGTTGCAAGATTTAATTTCAGACAAATGGTCTGTTTGGAGATCTTGGAATTGGGAGGGGGGGGGCATGTTTATAGTGAGCGGTACTGATAAGGACTGGGCTATGATTTGTCCAAACCAGGCACCGAGAAGTCCGTACCGTCTTGTAATTTGTGTCTAGTCGAAGTGGGTGTAGCTTTAAGAACGCTGGGATTTTATTATTGTCGATTGATTGTAAAGCTTAAACTGTTGTATTTTAAACTGTATGTACTCCTAGAAGATCGAGTATGAGACTTTTGAGTTGAACATGTTAACCATTCGTCATTTTCACAACCACATCAATCGCAACAAGCATCGTCATCACACGATAACTCGATACACATTTCCGAAAAACACACAACTATGATCTTTTGTCGGTATGCAAATTCAGGAAAAAGAAGAAAAGATGACAAACAACGAAATTAAATCTTCAATAGTAACATACAAATCTTGGGTACTGTTTATCGTACGAAGTCTTTAAAGAAATATATATAACAAACATCGGTGATGTCTTATGTGATCGTGTCTGCTGTGCCAATTACGTTTTTGGGGGACTTTGCGCTTTCTATTCCGCTGTCGTAAAGTGTCAATGCTTATAAAAACATTGTGTGAATTGTCCTTTTTCGTTGATACTTGTGATATCTTCGGTTGTCGTCGTAGAGTAGGTTACGCTTCCTTCGCAGCGTTTCATTCGGCTATACTATCGTATCGACCGAACTAAGGGTTAGGGTTTCGTAATATATATATGGAGAAATGAAACCACAGCAGGCGGAGTGTAAGTGTAGGTCTCATGAACCTTTCCGGCGTATCCACAGGGTACCAAGAACTTTAACATTTTGAACATTTTTATCTTCGTTGTTAACTTCTTAAAAGGATTGGTTTAATTCAGTCGTCGCGACTACACAATAAAAGTTTCCAATAAGTGGGGAATGATGTTATGAGAGGGTTCTAATTACCATTTGGGGTAAGATTCCCTAAGAAAATACATGGAATCATGTACACTTATCTAAATTCATAAGCTTTTGAAATCAATTCCTTTATCCGTTTCCGGCATCGAAATTCATATAAATGTTGGCCTAAAATCCAGGTGCGGATCAAGGGGGATTTTATAAAAATTTCTGCCTGTTCAAAAATTTCTTGTAAAAAATATTTTAATGTAAAAACTGTTTTTTTTATCTCTCATGGGGAAACTGATTGTGAAGTGGCCTGTTTCGTCTGATGATTTTTCGATAGGGTAAGGGGGGTTTGGTGGCCGGTGATCTTTGTGGCGCGGAGACAAATTCTACACGCGTTTTTTATGAACAAATCCCTCATAAAACGCTTCTGAAATCCACCCTTGAAATCAGTGTGTAGTCTGAAGACGAAAAAATCATTATCTTCGAAACAGTAAGTTTATTTACCCCCAGCCTCAAATCGTTGAATCACTAGTTATGATTTAATTGTAAACTATAATAAAATTTCACTGTAGTATGAATAAAAATCTGATATCTAAATGTAATGTCTCGTGCCTTCCTTGTGCGCGGATGATCTGTCCGGGAAATCTCCTACGTATCACAATATCAAAAACATGGTTTTGCTATTATCAATATGTTTGCACTAACGGTAGGATATGTACTTTTGCAAGAAATAATGATTGATAACATACCGATAAATACTGAATACAACTGGACCCTATAAAAGGTTGACCAATCCGACCCCTGGGTTTCGAAGAACCAGATTATTTTATAAATACAAAATAAGACCAAAGTACAAAAATCCATAGGTCATTCTACTCTAAAACTCGACGTGTTCAAATTTGGCAGTCGGCCTGTGGCAGGTGATATTCACTTTCGAGCTTTAAATTGCGATGTTGACCTTTGTATTTTAATGACGCACGTAGCAATAATTATATTGTAACTTCGTTGAAAGGTTCCAAAAGTCTAAAACGCCAAGATTATAGGGCCATTATTAGGAAAATCGCTCATTATGTATTTTTTCGCTAGAATCGAAACCCCGTCATGAAATCAAGACATCGAATTTCAAAACATATCAGAAATTAGAAAATGATCGAAAAGCTTTCCTCAGATATATAACCCAATTCATTAGATCTACATTCTAAATTCCAGGGGCGTACCCAGGATTTTTCGAAGGGGGGTTCCTATTTGCTATTCCCCTGCTGTCCCTACCCATGAATTTCGGTAGGAACATAGACCCTTTAATAAGTCCATTCATGCATATTTTCCGCGCATGACTTCATACGTATTCTTCGCTGAAGTGAGAAATTATCTAATTGATTAAAATATACATGTTGGCTAAAAATAGGGGGGTTCCGGAACGACTGGACTCCCCGCCGGGTACGCCCCTGAATTCTGTTTGGTAGATATTTCAAGCTAAACTAGTCTGGAATATTACCCAACTTACTTACCCAATTTTTCGTTGATTATTCACCCAACCTTAGGTAGGTTACAAAAGAGCACAATTTTAAAGTGTGCAAATTTTCAAAGGTTGACATACCCAACTTGAGTAGGATTTCGGGTGTACGATTTAATTCTATGGTTGATTCAATAAGTGCAGATTATTTTCATACTTCGTAATTCCTTTCTCATTATCAAAGATCAAAGTAAAAAAAGACAATTATAACAACGTTATCTAGAAACATTTATATATATTCTATGTTTATATACAATCTAATGCTGTGTCACTGATATTCAGTAGTATCGGTATTTAGTTGTATAAATATAAATCGTCTAGAAATAATAATGAGAAGATTTAACATCTTTTTGTCGTTTTATCATAGCTTAAAAGACAGTTGATATAAAACACGGAGAATTGCGATCTTCACAGTCCTTCAGAACAAGCATCAATAGAAAAATATCCTTTTGGCGATCATTTTCCGATTATCTTAGCTGGAGTCCTATGCATGATATTATGGATATTTATCTGACCATCAATGTGTTTCACTCGCAATGTAACTATAATGGGGTGCCACTAAAAACTAGTTACTATACACAAATCAGTATACGTATTCTAAAGCAGATTGTAAAACGCCTTGAATCTTGATTCGCGATTCTTCACATTTCCCCCACCAGGTATACTTATCGCAAACCTCCTTCGGTTCGAAAGTAAAACATTTTATCTGGTATATATTGAAAAATATGTTTCCAACCATGTGGCTATTCTCCGTGTTGGCGTCTTTCAAGCACGATCGAAATCTAAAATAGAAAGATATTGAAAATAATAACGATTAAGATGAGACGAGGACCGCCTTGAAAAAAATCAGCGATAAGAATTTTAAATGAAACATTTTCTTTTTCATAGCGGTCCGCCTTGTAATGAGCAAAATATAGGGATAGGGCATGGATGAATAAAGAATTGCTGAACGAAGCGATTCACTTTCTGTTAGCGAAAAACCCCGGTCTCGATTATAGCATATCCCGTATTCCGAGAAGTTGTCTAGTTTTCCATAATGACTCGATTTGCGGTTTGAAAACGTTCGATATTTCGAGGTAGTTTTATAATCAAGTTCAACTAGGAGGAATTTATTCTAAGATTTATAAAAATGTTTAACATTTCTCAAATGTAACAAACCGTAAATCATTATTTTAAAAAACTGTTCGATTAATTCAATAGATCATATTCTAAACTTACTCGTAGTCGCATTCACAATGGCTGAGGGTTCCAAATCCAGTATTGCCTAGCCCGTATTTGGTTTGATAACTGGTTATACTATAAGGACAGTGATCGTGTGTTCTGCAACATCGGTCAGTGTCGATATTTGAGCCCAAATCAGAATAATTTGCCGCTCGATTTCCCCGTCCGCACCACTTGGTACCCGGAAACATAAAAGTTTCGTCTGTTGATCTTTTGCCTCGTCTGCGATGAATTTTCGTCTGTTTTTGACCGCCTGTCGTCTGATGAAGTTTACCGTGGAATTTCATACATCGTCGGTGTTGTTCGGTGAAGCTGCCCAGCTGTCGAATATATCCGGAAACATCGTCTGCGCGCAGACTTTCCGGGGTTACTATTTCGGAGACATCTCGGACGTCTTTATGGAATCTTCTAGTGAATTCACCGACGCTGATGGGGCTGTTTTGAATATCGCAATCAACGAGAGTTGCCCTTCCGTCGAGAATAGATATTACCACCGACCGTCCATCGGACACGGTTCTGGCTAGGATAGTCCTGAGAACATTTTCGTGCGTCGTGCGACGCTCTTTCGCCAGAATACCATCGAGAGAAACCCAAGTTATTCGTTCGCCGTCCGGTAGATCTTTTGAGATGTAGTAATCAGCTGATTTATGATGGTGATTATGCTTGTGCTTTTTATGGTGTGCGTTGTTACGTCTTTGAGGCTTCGCTCCGACGATCTCCCATAACATCAAAATACTCAAAAGCAACAATGCCAATTTCCAACCGAATCCCATCGCGCGTGTTACCTCCGTCAACGTCTAAAAGTACACTGCCGCCGAAAAGTATGAGGTCCCCGCAACTGCGTGGTGGAATGTTCGCTCGACTTCTTGTAATACCGTACGGGATGCCGAACAGATAACTAGAAAATGAAAACACCGAAGACACGCAGAACAAACTCGTAAAGTTCACAGGACAAAAACTTCAAGCGTCTTTTGTGACAACAAGACAAACTTTGAGTGTTATAAAGAAGAATTCGACCTAATAAAATTGCATGTATTTCGCGCCGCCACTATTGGTGGTTGTGACGGTGTGACATGGGAGGCACTCGTCAAACCAATGGGAATAATGCCAAATTTTGTGAATGAAAATCCAAAGAACGGCGCGAATGCTAGGGTAGACGAGTTTTTATTATGAATTCCGATGGTAAAAAAAAAGTTATGAAAAACGTATATTACTGGTCAATGTCCAAAGTTATATTCTATATCTGTTCAAGCCTCCGCATGTTTATGGACACTCAAAACGTTCTCTCGTACACTAAACGTGTCAATAATGTTCACGGAAATTTCAATTCTATTCTATATAAACTTTCACACGGGAATTAAAAGAAATTAATTTTTAAATTGTATTCAAAAATGTGTTACCATTATTCGATAATCAAAACCCGAAGATCACAAATGAACGAGACGAAGTTCATGGTTATTGTCTGGCGAAGGATTCCTTAGCCCGAGGCTACGACCTTTCACGGAAATAAATACATGAATTCACGAGATCTGAGCGCACCGAGTTGAACAAGTTCATACAATTATAAATTTTAGGGGTTTATATTTATGGGCTTGACTCGTTGAAAAGGATATTTGACGCCCAAATACGTTACTGACCAGTCCCTAACTACGGCTTTGCCAGTAATTCATAACATGTCTAGATAAAGGACTGTTTTCTAATTCCGGCGCTCCTCTCTACAAGGTTTTCGCACTAGAGGCGTTTTTATTTAGGAAACTCGTATCGGAGCGATCTGGTAAAGTCATTGTTTAAACAATGAAATTTTCAAATCGCTCCAATTCGGCTTGCTTAGATATAAACGTCTCTAACCTCTACTCAGTTTTCCCTTATAACTCCCTATAACACATAATTCTAGCTATCTGTATCCAATTAGTAACTATGAGAAAAAGTCAAAGCCCATTATAACGCCACCCTTTAATGGTAACACAAACTCTTTCTGAGGAACAAATATGTTCAATTCATTTCAAATTCAATTCATTTCAAATTTTCATCCTATTACATCCCATTACGATATGAATTCAAAGTCCCGATGCTAGCTAGCGTTATAACGAGCTATAACTTATACAGCCAAATGGATGTATTATACGAATTCCTTCCATTACAGAAACAACAAAAGCCGATGTAAAATAATTAATTCGAATTGATTTTAATTGAGAATCATTGTAATAATAGTATTTAACAAAATCACATACTCGCTAAGCTTTAAATTTAACCAAAGTTTGAACAAAATCACGAAGAATTACCTCAATAAACCGTGGATGTGTGTGTGTGTGTGTGGTACAGATTAACAGGTTCAAAATCCAAACACATGAACATTTCATTCAAAATGGTATTCACACTACCATTGCCAAAGTTTTCTTAGGAAATTCATGTTTTAGATGTTAATTTAGTTTTTTTCAATGTCTGTCCAACATGAACTAAATTGGACAATATTTTAGGCTATAGAATAGCACCTAAAACTGAAATGTACATATCAAAACAAGACATAAGCATTTTTCCGGGAAAATTTCATTGGCTATTTACATATACACTAGCACACTATACTATACAAGAACATATATATGCATATAGTTTTTGAGAGGCGAATTAAAATTCACGCCATTCAGTGCACACTACAAAAAAGCCAATTTCTCAAGCCAAGTCTTGTAAAGAACCAATCGTATCTTTTCAGTTCATGAGAACGTTCAACCACACAGTTTACAAAAATTATGAATGGATTCAGAGCAGTCAATACGCTGTGAATAAGAATTGCGGTAACTATAGTTTACTAAGATTAATGGGTCAATAGCTTTTAAAAGTTTTACAAGGGTACTTATTCATTTTTGGACAAAATTCTGTGGTTACAAAATACAATGAAACTTCAGTCGCTAATTCATGAACACATCAAAGTCTATGTCCCGAAAATGGCTCTACAGTTTACACAAAGGGCTTGAAAACCAGACTGTGCGAATGATAGCGACACGCTGGGTTTACTTTTTATAACCAATTCAGCTAGGGGGAAGTCGTTTAAAGAAAACCAGTTTCAAAACATTGAGTTGATCCTTATTAAGAAAGTTCCTTCAGGATATAGAAACCACCCAGGTAAAATAATTGTCTGCGTTATCCCCTGGAAAAATGTGTGCATTCAACTGTGATCATTTACTGTGATTTTCATGTTTTTAAATAATTCGCACTGGATGAAAGCCAAGATTTCAACAGAGAAGCTATACAGAGCTAAATGATCGTTACTCATACAATCCGATAGATGGCGAATATGTGCAGCCCTCTCCACGCATTTACAGGCAAAACTAACGATATATTTACATACTTGCTGTGCAAATTGGAAGAGTTCGTTTGAAATCAAACATAGGAAGCTACGCTTAAAAAAATATCCATGTGTACTTCGAGTGTGTAATGTGCACCCGCAATCGTACCTAGTTTTTGTGAACAAACTATCTATATATTATAGTGGCAAAATTTTTCTTCAACACAGTATTCACAACGCATTTTCCAAAAGCAAATAAATAACTGAATGATAACAAGCACGGCATTACCAGTGACAATTAAGAATTTCAAATTCTGTAGCCACTTAAATCTTAAATACATTGATACACGAAACCATCATCAAAACCAAAAAAAATGTGTATGTATATCATCTATGTACAGGAATTGTGTGATTGTGTGTCAAAACGAAACATACATTGATTGTACAAGTGAAAAATATAACTAACATTTCTTTCATATTACATCGAATCATTAAATACCGGTCTACATATGTTTTACACGTTTTTATACAGACTAGGGCTAGTTTTACAAAAGAGAATTAATACTGATTATCATGAATTTAGTGTAAATTGTAACAATAAAATACGAATAGAAGGGAAGGGGTGGAAATTTTGTCATCTTCCAATGCGTGCTTGGGGTGGGAGGGGGTCTGGAAAATTGCATATCATTTCGTACCTACGTACATCTCATTGAATGATCTCCAAGCTAATTCACTTTTTGAAAAACTGGCCCAAGTACATCATAACACTACACAAACATGCGCATACGTGTAATATTTACATACTGTCGATTCAAATCGTAAACCGGGAATTGAAAGTATATTCAGCACATCGGATATCATTTTCAGGTTATTCGTCATACTTCGCACGACAATATTGACAAGATAAAAAAAACTTCTTAAAACCTATTGAAGAATTCTCACACAATCGAGAATCATACGTCGGAAATGTAAGGAAATGCACTCACTAAACTCAACTCTACACTAGCTCACAGCTAATAATTATATCAATTATGATTATGAGATTATATCTAATACTCGCTCACATATACTCACAGCCATACTCAGTCATGTACATTTGATCGCAACAAAAATACCGTCGTCAAAACTTATACGATACAAGCGTTCTCATATATCATCATCGTCATCAACATCGTCCTATACAGTTAAAGCATGGTCGCATACTATATAGATAAATATACTTTTAAATGTACATGCTTCGATGATCATTACGAAAATGCGTTGTATCAGCTCCGAACGTTTTTACCGAAGTTCTCCGTAAGTTAGTTGTACGGCGGGCGTTTGTTTCCCTTCTTGACGTGTTGTATCAGATTTTTACTCAACGTTTCTTCGACTTGGACTTCTTGACGGAATATGCCAACTTTGTCTGAATGAAATAATAATAGTTTATGTTATAAAGTATTTAACATATCGAACATGTATAAAACAAACGTAAAGGTATAATTCATAGCCCACCGGCTGTAGCCACTCATATAGGAGCGCCAACTATACACCGAAAAAAATGAAAAAGAACATACATTTTATAACAATCGAAATGAGATGTGGTGAAATTAAAAATGGAATGATCACTGGTTAAATGGTTAATAATTTTGGCATTACACTTGGGATTTTTGCCAATACTTTTTAAAAGATTAATATGTAGATAAAACAACAGTTTCGAATAATACAATAATACGGTATGATTGCAGCATCAGGGTGACGATCTCAGTAAATCTGTAATGATTCTTACCTTTGAGGGAAGTCAGTTCGTCTATTTGTCTCTGTAAAAGCTCCTCAAGTTTCTTAGAATAAACTGAAATACACATGTATAGATATGAATCGAATCAATACATGTAAATCAAAAATTCATTTAAAATCACTTTCACTGTGGTTGTGGAATCAATATTTTGACTAACTACAGCGCGAATAAGTTCATAGTGACCTGCTGAAGTATAAATGAGTTGAAATTTCTCATTTGTATCGGAACTTAAAGTTTGTAATAACCAAGTAGTTAAATAACCTGAACTTTGCTTTGCATGGGATCCCTTATTTTCTTAATGGATTGTTATGTAACCAGATACAAGAGAGAAAATTTAAGATTTACCTTCTTGGTCATAGTCTACGTTTTCAGTCGTCTTCAGCAGTTCTTTGTGTTCAGTCAGCCATTTAGGGGTAACCTGCAACAATATGAAGATAATATGAGTTAGTGTCTTACAAACAAAAACTCAACGATGCCTGTGTATGATAATCACATCCAAAAGAAGAGGTTTTTGTAGAGCGGGTCTGAATTTGCATGTACTAACAAATGCTTCATTTGCATATTATACAAAATGCATTCGTATCTCATTAATGTTATTTTTTAAAACTTAAAATGACTGTTCCCTAATATACCAAGAATATGCAGTATTTTGTTAATCTTTGCCTTTTGTTTCGAGTCGAATAGCCATTAGTTATGTCAAGGATACTTAACACCCAAGCGGTCTTTCACAAAATGCTTTCATATTCAGGCTGTATGGATAATTCATTAACGACAGCTTGAACCACATACATATCATAACTGTTCTAATGACACGTATTTAGAAACTCTCTACCGGTACCCAGTTCGTCGATGTATACTTTAAACTAAGGAGGTTGATATACAACTAGGGGTCCAGGGACCTCATGCCCACTTGGGAAACTATAGGGATGCAGTTAATATACAGAACAGTAGTCATAAAGAAATAAGATACTAACAGCAGCCATGATTAAAGGTGAAAATAGTAAACCTTTGAAGAGGGCACTTCTAGGGTAT
>JAYMFW010158598.1:0-17958 GCA_036785005.1 Tubulanus punctatus | reverse complement strand
GCAGACTGCCCGCCATTTTTACATTTTATAGCCACTGCGGGGGTATTTAAGTCTGCCTACAGCAGACAGTTCTAGTTCTTATTATTTTCAAACCATATTTTTCATTACATATATAACAAACCTGTGAGGAGCCTTATAAATGAATCTAAAACTCGCAATAGAATAAAAACCAGAATTCTGTAAAAAGCGTCAATTTCTCGTTTATCGATGATCAAGGAACAATTGCAGTTTCAGTAGTTTTTCAATTACGGCCTAAAACATCTTTCACTTTTAAATGATTTTGGTTTTTATTCGCTACATAGAATTTACATTTAAGCGATTAATTATGCCAGGGCCGCTCAAATTGCTTTTGAAGTATTTGAAGTCACCTTGACACGATTTAATTTTGAGTATTATTCAGGAGAATTATGAATTCTTGTCTGGGTGTTGAGTAACAGATTGATTGTAATGTGAGAATAATTTACGACCTAGACGGAATAATTTATCTCGGTTATAAATCCAATTAGTGAATTTCATATCAATTTTACAGGCGATGAAACATCAAATAAATACGCTACTATGATCGACTGTGAACTGTGGGCAGTAGGTGAATCGTTCAGTCGCAAGCCATACGCTCTGGCAGTTCAGGAGGGCAACATCGCATTACGGAATGATCTGTCGCAACAGTACGTAATCATTGTCACGACATTTCCACGTAATATTCTTTAATTTCCTTTATCCATTTAGTGGTTCCGTAGCCTAAGATTTGTTGAAAGTAAGATAACACGTGCGGTTAACTTTCTTCTCTGTCCTCATCGTTTGATATAGACCACCTGATGTCATTGCACTATCGTTAATGGGGTATCGTATTGCCGTTGAAACAATAGAACTATCCACGTGAGAGTGGATTGTATGATCGCTGATTCGAGCCAACCAAGTAAAAAAATATATTACCTCACAGAAAAACGCGCTATAGGGCGCAAAGTTGTGCAAAAACGAAAATCTACGCGCAAAAACAACTTCGTTTTTGCTAGGGCGCACCGAAGCAATATCGACCTGACAGAGAATGCGCAAAAACGAAGTATGTTTGTATTTGCGCATAGATTTTCGTTTTCGTGCGATTTTGCGCATTAGAAAAAACGAACTTTCGCATTCTCTGTGAGAATAATTTTTTACTTGATTGGCCCGAATCATCCACTGTAGGATTGTGTTGTGATTGACCTTTACAATACCTGTCAATATCACCAATGCAATATCAAAATCCGCCATATTGCCGGTCAATACACAGAATCCCACGTGACTACAAGGAACAATGCGCGTGACAACACACTGGACGTGAATACAATAGATGGTCTATATTCCCGCCTGTTCCCTCATAAAGACATCACGCGTGAGCAGATGATATAATGAATCGAAAATTCTCATTTTGTTCTAAAATGATATGCAAATTTGGGTCAATGGGAATTCTTCCCATTTCAGTCCATGATAAACTCTCTAGTAAACTGATATTTTGACTTTTGAGTAATACAGTAACCGGTGTCTCCCGATGCTGACAATATATGGACAACATCACCAGCAATAAATTCAGTAGATTCGATTGTAGTGTTTTAGCGTTTTTCCACAAATACAGAACGAAATGGTTCGAAATCAATTGGAATGATAAGTTGAATAGCATTTTCGTGGAATTGGGTTGATTACGTTTCAGTCTATTTCGATTTCAGAATTTTGCAGCTTTTAAATCAAAGAGTTCTAGAAGATCTTAAAACGGCAGTATGGAGCAAGGAATACATAGCTAAACACTTTCAAAAAGTACCCGAATGTCCGACCGTGGAGGACGAAAGCGATGGAATAAGTATTCAGAACATCGGTGGTGTGTTTTTAGTGATAACCATGGGCATCGGACTGGCGCTTATAGCCCTGGCGTACGAGTTTTACTGGTATAAGTACCGAAAAGTTACCAGACTTAGCTCGAATGATAAGAACGACAGCAGCAGTTCTAGTCAACAGTTAGACGTCCATTATAACGCAACCAATTCCCGCCGCTCGTCGGATATAAGACATCGTAACCAAACTCCATCGTTACAAATGTCAGTGACTACCATAGGCAATAATTCAACCATTTACAAACGGCATTCGTCCGGGGACACAGATGTGACCGTGGTCACTCCCGATGAGCTCGACCGCCCGACATTTTACTGAGTTAACTGTATCGTTAGATTATACGGGTACGGATTATGGAATAATATATATATGCGGTTTAGTTCGAGAAATAACATGGCAACTGCTGATATTCCCATAAATCATCGGTAATGAGAGCGTGCAGGCTGTATTAGTCGTGATATAATATCGTATTATTAACACCGCAATGATAGAAAAAAAGATGTTTAAACGCAATATTTTTTTTGACGCAGGTTCTCGTGACTCAACTTGCCATTAGATTTTTGTGTAAAATATTATAGGAAAAAATACCCGGTGAGTGGAAACTTCGTTTTGACGAGGTTTTCAGTGCATCTCATATTAATCTTTGGAGAATTATGTGATAATATTCGCATTTGTTACCCATGTGTGATACTTCCTGGGTAGAAAGCCTGTGATTCGCACATAATAAACTTATGATATAATTTTCGGAATAAAAAAACAAACGGCATAATATAATATGTATTCGTGAGGTGACTTTCCTCAGCATAATGGTCATGTATATAGATGAATATAGATTTCATGCTTAGACTCGGTGCACCGGAGAATGTCAGATGAAACTTTGGTGGTTGCTATATATATAGGGCAGTGGAACGTTATCCCACCAGACTAGACGAACACCGATTTGCATCAAGAGTGACCGAAATGCCATCCAATGACGTTACCATTGTTTCACGCAGATGCTCCGTGCTTATAAGTTGATGCGCCTAAAATTCGAGCCAGTAATATCCTGTGATATTAATGAAAAAGGACGTTTTAGAAAAAGGATTATTTTATTATACAATATGATGTAAATATTTTACACGCGTCGTACTATGAATGTTAATCGTATATAGATATGTACAGTATGGTTTTGATCCGATGTAAATGCACATTAAAGAGGCGATTCGAATTTTTGTAGATGCGTGTAATTTTTTCTCGAGAATTTACATTTCTCCAATTTTGAATTTAAAGAATGTTTGAAGTAACCGAGTACGTCTCTATAAGGAATTTTCTCGATGGTAAAACAGCCTATAAATCGTTGCGTTAATGGCATTATCTGCACCAATATGGTATCCGTGAACTCCACAGCGAGCAAGGCTTATGTTTCATAATGAAATGATTCCTATTTCTACCGCTGTAATGGCCCATGCCAAGGCAAATATTGCCCTAACTACACGGACAGATACCTTGGATGGGTAGGAACTTGAGGTCAACTGGCCTGTTTCCTAATCTATATCATGGCTAGCTTACTGATAAGAACTGTTCCAGTTTGCAACGTGGCAACCTGTATGAAAACAGTAACAACTTGTTCATTTAAGATGGATTTTACACAAATTTGGCAATATCCAAGACTGGGTTCGATCACTATTCTTTCACTGAATTTACATAGTTTCGACTATCCATGCAATCACGATGTTCATTCCGAGTCCAAAGCAGCGTCCAAAGTTCTGCGCAAAGCCTGTATACATCCCTGCCAAAAGTTTCGATGCTTGGTCATTAGCGCCAGATCTTTAAAAAATAAAGTGCAATAAACGTTTTATCCGTATTAGGTCAAGAAAAAAGTACCGTGTTTCTCATCAGTTAAAAAATCCACCCAGGACATAGAAATAAAAACATTTTCCATTAGTTTTCAATCAAGAAATATGCGCCCGCATGTAATACTTAGGCCATTTATGAAAAATATCTGCCTGAATAATGTGATAAAAAGCGCCCGCCTCCATCATCTCTAAAGGAATAAGTGTGATGAGAAACAAGGCATTAATTTTCTTTGGCCTACATTAGAAAATCAATGGTATTCATCATGTGATATGGTAGGGTTTTTTCACTTACTGTTTTGAGTACATCATCGTTAAACCTGAGAAGTGTCCATTTGAGGTAGCGAATACGATAACACCGACCAAGAAAGCCCAATCGCTATTTATCAAAACCGGAAAATTGCTACTCCGAGTATCTGGCCTGTAGTTGCACAACACGAAGAAAGGCACGAATAACATTCTCACCATTTGAAAATATACTATATACTCGGATTTCGGCTGGAAATAGAGTTCAATTTTAGACTACATTATAATTGCGATAATTTCGTGGCAAAAGTATTACGGAAGAAAAAACATTTTACGATTTACCTTGTGCACGAAGAATACGAATAGATTTCCGAAACAGATGCAAAAATTAGTGAAAAGATAACACATGATATCCGTGTAGTGATATTCTGAAAATAATTCAACATCGTGGTTAGTCAGTGTTTGCTTTGTATGATGGTATATATGGATTAAATCAACGTAATCGAAGTCTTTTTTAAATCAGTTAGACTCCATTATGCACGAACTGATTTGATGTACCGAGTGAAGATTTAGTTCTGTCGTTTTACTATATCGCTAAAACTGGCAAAGGCTAACAAGTAATATGAAAAATGAATCTTTTTTGGCTTGGAGGGATTGCTTTCAAGATCAGTGGAGGAAAAAAGAGATAAGATTCACAGCAGTCAATTAACGAAGATGAGAGGGATTACCGTATTCAAGATAGAAATCTGACAAACCGGGAATTAAGAAATCTGGATTCGACTTCGCAACATCGGCCAGCATTACCGGGATGACTGCTCCTGATATAAACCTCTGCCACCATACATCAAATAACTGCGGCCAAATCTAAATAAGCAACAAAATATTTTTTGATATTGGCATTTAAGTACATAATGGCATGAATTCTCCTATTATGAGTAATGTCACACAGATTCTTCGTTAGAATTCTAAATCTAAAACTGGATTTCGGTGCATAAGAAAGGGTGGTACAGGTTGTATGAATTTCGGTACAAATAAGCTTTGAGGGAACGTTTAAAACTTTCTATTCTGATCCTGAGATTTTCGCCCAGAGAAGGTGCTGTTGTAACTGCGCAGCCACCACCAATGGTTTCGAGTCGGAGGGTTTCACGGAGAGGAGTGGGCCCATACCTGTTTAAATACTGTCCAATATGGGAGTATCATTTCAGACTTTGACTCGTCTTCTGCTCTCAACAATTTGTCGGAATAATGATCTCTGTAAAATGCCTGAAAAAAATACAGCTTCAATTTAACGAAAACTGGCGAATACCGAACTTTCCTAGATAGTGCACTAAAAGCATTATGATTTATTTCAACTAAATCCCGAATTCGTTAGTTAAATATGGTCTTGCTTTCAATTAAAATCTAGTATTTCATATCATTTCTTGGGTCAATACGATATGAGTTTTACCTTAGAGTAGTCAAATGATTACATTAAGGTTTTACCACAACGCAAGAAACCATTGAATGAAAGCAATGTGAAAGATTATATACGATATTCACTAAGGCAATTCAAAATACATGTCAAGGATGAGCTAGTAATGACCTAATGTTATTCAAGTCTTCACATTTTGCTTTCACATTGCAGGGTGATACAAGTTGTTTGCTACTGTCCGGCACTCGTTTACCGTGCTGAATGGCTCGAGGCATTTTCATACAAACGCGGACTCATTTTGCATGAAAAAACATTGAGCACAGCTTTAAAGTATATTCTAAGTCGAAGCAAAGAGAATAATTTCATAATAGTTGTATGCATCAACATCGGGAAATATTGTTATATACGGTGTCACTTCTAGATATATAGAACGATTATACAGTATTTACCGATTTTTTCAACAGAATGAAAGTTATCAGACATAAAACGACAATAACTATGGCAGATACAAAATACAAAATAGCTGCAATAACTGGATCCGCTGAACCTGAAAAATTAAGTGGTAAATAGATTAACAAATATTCACGAAAATAGTTTATCATTCATCTTTTTCTGTTTCATTGAAACAAACCTTCTTTTGATAGAATCACAAAAACTGCTGTCAACAGTCCACTAAAATTCTGAAAATATATTGACTCATACAATAATCTAAACCATTTTGTGACCAAATCTTTATCAAAAGCGAGCTCAGAGTACGTGAGTGCATATTCAGAAATAGAAATAGAAAGCTCAAACTAAGAATTGGAATCATTCCACTTACACTTCCAATGACAACAGCATTTATGTAGTTTTTACTGAAATGTGACGCTATGCCAAACATACAATTGGCCCACAGCCCTGTGCACACTGAAATAATGTAATTATGTTCGAATCAGCAAAAGTTCCTGATATTATTGAGATTTCAAGCCTTAAAATCCATTGCACACTTTAACAAAATACTCACTGTTGACAAAAACTATCGTGAACATCGTTAGAAAGAAAAAGATTTTCGTGACTGAAATGAAAAATCAACTAAATGACAGTAACACATTCATTTGGACAAAGAACCAATACATTTCCATTTCATAGTGGAATTCTGTACAGATTCGAAACTTTGAAACTCGTTTCTTATGGCGTTATGAATCATCACCGTGTCTTAGTTATCGTGTTATCCGATTCGTAATTTCCGCCTGTTGCTATTTGCACGCAATTTTCCAATTCTATAAATGACACTTACATCTGGTTGTATCAATAACAGCCAGTGCTATCGTTAATACGAAAGCTATAATCATTGCGATTTGACTAGCGATTGTACGAATGGTCGGCCGACCGCTGAAAAACAAACAAACAAAATTCAATCAGTAAATTCATAATGGACTACCATCACTGTAATCTTTTTGTAACGGATGTCGTACTTTCCACAGTGAGTAAAAAGGTTTACTCCATTGAGCAGAGCATTTGAACCCATCGCAGCTAGTCCCGCATAACTCAGGAAATTAAGACGATATGAGGCATTTCCAGCAGGCGCCAACTTATAGCCCACGTAATACTGAAATTTATACCATTATGATACGCTGATTAGGTTGAACCATCTCATTTTCTAAAATACCCAAAATGCCCACATACTTACATCCTTAGCTGTCATAAACAGATTCCACGGAAGGGTCAGTCCAATGCCTTGTATGATGAAAGTAATGAAAACCAGATTGTACCTGGAATTAATAAACCATAGACTAGGCTGGTTGATCTGCTCTACATGTAAATAGATTATCAATCACATAACTAATAAATATTATATATAACCATCAGGCAGCTAGGGTTTTAAAATCCTTGGTTATGCAGGCTCGTACCCGGGGAGGGGGTGCGACGGGTGCGAACGCCAATATTCAGTCACAAAAAAATCCCCTAAACGTATAGCTAAGACCTAAAGTACCCGAATGACATAATGGAAATAGCAGGAGTGGAGTTTTCCAATCACGCTGTGTAACAGAGGACTGAACATTAAATAAAATCACTGATTTCTGAAAATTTAGAAAACTGAAATTGCCTGAATATGTAAGACATTGTTTATAATGGAAAATGCGAGAAATAACTGACAGTAAAATGCAGGAATTTGAAATTTCTAGAAGAACAAAAATAGAGGAAACGACCATTAGTGGAAAATGAAAGAGTTTTATCCATCAGAAAATGCATGAAACTGAATATGGAGGAATTTTCTTGCACAGCCAATGAAGTCCATCTTATTAACCATGATATTTGTATTTTGAATGAATGAATTAATTTTCTCTATCGAAATAAATACATGACGATTTACAAAATTGTAATTTGAACACAAAGATATTGAAAGATTATTTCATAGAATAGAATAATTCATAATCACACTAAAAAAGATTTTTCAACAGCGAATGAATATGAAATTATCATAATACCAGGCCGAATCTATGATTTACCAGTATACGAATGGAGGCTTGTGTGAAAATCAAAGAAAATTCCTTCATATTCAGATTCCTGCATATTGAGACAGGTCGAACTCTTTAATTTTCTAGTAATGGTTATTCCTCCCATAATTAAGTCACTAGTAGTGCGAGATGGACGCTGCGGAAATATTCGTCCAACCTCTTAAGTCGATAAGTACGCGTTCGATGTGATTCGGTCTCATTATGATCATTTGGCTGATAGCAATAGCGCATAAGCAATTGTCCAATGTAAATAAAATCAATTTTACTCGATTTGATTTACTCGATTATATAACATTTTGCATTACAAAACTGCACTATTTCTTAATTAGCGGAGTTCTTCACAGCGTTATTCGGTCCCATTCGCGTTAAACGGTAATAAAATCGATGAAATCGTAAAATGTCAAAAGTAAAATGTCATATCATGGATACATGCCGTGATTGCCTTCTTTTTTTCTGAGTATTTTGTTTGTATGCGCGGAATAATGTAATTAATTGTTTTTTGTGCTCTATGCATTTGTATTTTCTTTTGTGCAGCAATAAACTAATTGAATTGAATTGAATTGGTTAGTCATGATAGTCTTCCTTTAAGTTGGAGGAAATATAGAATCTTCCACTCGTGGTAGCTGGGAACAAGATTTTCTGTGACTCGTTTCAGGTTTCTCCTCACTCGGCAGAGCCCCGTGAAGGAGAATAACCCTCACTCGACAGCAGAAAATCTAGTTCCCAGATACCACTCATTGTAGATTCTATATTTCCTCCAACTTAAAGGAAGACTATCATGACTAACCAATCACGGCATGTATCCATTCATACAGCTAATATTATAATATCCGTAGAAATAATTCCGAATAAAAATCTATATTTCGTCAGGACCACATTTTAGTACGTAAAATCAATGAGCTGGAGGCTGCCATGATGATAGTCGAAGTCATGCGAGACTAAGAGAAAACGCGAGATCCTGACGTATGGTGGCTGGCGCTCAGCCACAGAGTTTATACTAAAGCATAGATTTTCAAGTAAAAATATGCAAAGCTTAATTATAACAAGCGTATTACTATAAAGGCGGGCGCTAGTACAGGTTGTCATTGACAACGAAATTTTAGTGTAATGATGAATGCATTAGGCCTTTTTTGATTCGTTGGATTACGGATCCGCCGCCGAGAATTTACGATTTCTCAGGTAAAAAAAAATTTGTAATTCTTATATCCGCCACCGTCCGACTTTTTCAAACGATTTTTAAATAAAAAGATTTTTTATATTTTTTCCCAACCGCCACCTGACTTTTTCATAAGATTTTTGAATGGTTCCAGCTTCAGAACTTCATACTGCTGAAGGTCTATTCCACAACCGATAATTTGGAAAAAACATCCAGTTCGTATTGTCAGAGTACTCGAACACATATCACAATTCCATATTTCACCGTGGGCGACTGCCTTTCGTGTTTTCAGTGTCATATTGTTTTCACAATGCTGTTATAGAAATAAAGTTTTATGGTAAACACATAAAATGGTGATATTTTGTGAAGCAGACCCATAATATATTTACCTGACATTTACTCTGTGAAGCGAGAAGTCCGTGCAAACGTTGGTATGCAATCGTTTTTCCTTCTGTTTGAAGGACATCTTTTACAAAATTGACTATACCCGGGACTATTTGAAACACCCCTACGGAATTCATGTTTGATTCTCGGCAATGCGCTCTGACAGCGTATGTCTTTTGCAGCTATCAATCTGCTGTCTGTACCCACCCTACGCAGACGGTCGACGTCGAGTACGTCGAAGTCTTGACGATCAATTTTTGCATGTACGGCGAAAGCCTCGATACGACATGGTCAAGGCTTAGAGTAATCATTGAATTCAATGATTACTCTAAGGTCAAGGGATTCGTAAATTTGTCGATGGTCTGTCAGTCTGTCAGAGGATAGGACGGTGAACGTCTGTCAAATGGAATTGCGTTCAATCGTCGATCTGTCCCGACTTCCGTAGCAACAGTTTTTACAGGATTGGAACCTACCGCTTATAATTGTTTGTATAACGTAAACAAAGCATTTATTTTGAATAAAGAAACATACTTTTACAGATTTTCCAATTAATTACATTTACATTATAAATTATTCATTAGCTGAGGATTGACGTTTAATGAGGATGAACTAATGACACGCATTTCAATCACAGAATGCAAAATTTCAAACCACAAAAAACCCAACTTTTTGCTGCAAGTGGTCATATGTCTGGGTCTGGTGATGTCTGGCCTGTTGAAACTTAGATCACGGTGATATCAAGTCGTTCGTCTCTGTCGGCAATTACGGGTATCATGGCGATAGCCTGTCGAACCAACATGTGCCGTCTGGCAAAGTGTTGACGATGATGAAATAGGAAAACGGCGATAGCCTGTCGACCGTCTGCGGAAGGGTGGTACAGACAGCAGATTGATAGCTGCAGTATACATGTATTTCTGTTTTATGGGTAAATACTCAGGCGTAAATTATTTACCCAGAAAAGGAGGCTGACATATAGGGTCCGGTGAACATATTCGAATGCTAAGTGGTGCTATATATTTCAATGTATTTCCTAACGTGATAATATTTCCACCTTAGGAGTACTAACTATAGATTCATCAAATTATTCGGTGAAAATTATGTACTCATCGATATCAATTGCAAAAACGAGTAGATTAAATGTACTGTCGTTCTTTATTTCTGGTTGACAGGGTGACACCTTTTCAAGTAGCTGTTTCTAGCTGTCGGCTGTCAGCCGTCTATTTCTGTTGACACCGACCGAACCGAACAACGCAGTGTAACTCTACACAGCGCACTATAATGTCGTATAACGGACTTGAGCCGCAATGGCTTACATATTCAGGCTCTGGTACCTTCGGTTTCCTACTATTTCAGACATGTGATTTTCTTTCATATTCATTTCTCTTTAATTTCCTGTAAATTCTTGGTTGGCAAACTCCACTCCTGCAATATCCATGGCATTTTCAGCATACCCGTGACAAGGATAGTAATTTTAATGATACAAAATATTTGGATTGGAAGAGACATTTCTTAGTAAGGATTCAACTCTTATAGTAGTCAATAGTAATTACTTAGGCAAGTGTCATCAGGGAGTTGATGTCATCAACGTAATGAGAAATTACACCGAATGTGAATATATTTCATTTCAAAAGCTAACCAGACGACAACAAAAATATCCACTTTGATAATGGAACCTTTTGACCGTCTAATCAGTTTGCTGCGGAATCGTTTTATATATATATATATATATATATCATAAAAATGCATCCTGTTTATGTATTTTCTATTTTTACAATGAAACATTATGGTGGCTGATTCGGGCAATCACTGAAAAACATTTCATATGCAAATTAAATGTCAGGGCGCCAGAACGCCAAACCGGAATTCCGTTTTAGCGCTAGCTCAAAAACATAATCTTCGAAGGAAAGGGCAATGGTTATAGAAAGGGTACTATGCCAGGCCTGGGTGGGTGAAATTTTGGGGGGTGTAGACTTCCTTAAGTGGAACTTTTTGGGATGTGAAATGAGCGAGGGCCGAAGGCGCGACGCATTGACGGGGTCTGAATTTTGAAATTTTACCTCTTTTAGACTGATTTTCTTCTGACCACCAATTATTAGAACATTTCATGCTATTAAACTACCAACATTTATCGAATAAAAACCTTTTAAATCATAATTTTTTTGTTGATATTTTAGGGTGGAACTATGAAATTTTTTGTGGCGTGCTTAAGCACCCCCTGCACCCCCACCCTACGGGCCTGCACGGGGATGTCTGGGATCCGCCTCCAGAAAACTTTGAAATTTCAATCCATTTGTATGCAATTTCCAGGTATCTGAGAAACAGAATAAGAAAATCTGCCAAAAAGATGTTAGCGAGTTTTTCAAAATTAAAGCGCACTCTAAAATTGCGACAAGAGCACGTGCTCCGTGTGGTCTCGTCTAAATTCGTCCCTGTGAGACGATTTAAAATCGTTACAATGAGAAAATTATTAAAAATCGCAGAATCATCTTTGTACTTAGTTAGTTTAATCTTACCTGTCGGTAGGCTCTCGAATTTTACGCGACTTTTGAATCAAATGGGTAGCTTCATCAGTTCCGGGTGAATTAGACACAGAATCGATGTCGCAACTCCGGCTGTAAATCATGTCATTTCTGCGTATAGATATCATCTCGTACACGGGTGGAATCGAACAGAGTTTGTTTGAAAACCACAAAAAGTATATGCTGCGATGTTTTCATAGGCGAATGTTCTGACGATGCTCAAACGACCGAAAGTTTTTCAAATCTAAAGTATAATGAAGGTATGTGTAATCTTGTGACTAGAGACGCGTTGTGCGACATTTAGTTCGCCATATTCAAGGTAGCCAGATAAGATAAGCCTCTAAAAAGAAGCACGGGACTTGAATAAGTTTTCTTGAATAATATTTTCAGGGCTTAATGAACCATTGCTGAGAAAAATCACCAAAATACAAATGTTATTTCACTTCGATGTATCAAACGCGTATTACGAAAAAAGTAAGTCACGTCTTGTAAAAAAATCTCTATCTTTATCCTGGTCTATCCACTATCAAAGAATCAAATTCGGCAAAATGCCAATTCTCCTTTGAACTCCGGGTAAACGTTTTAATGTGATATTGGACATATACCTTGTCTATGTTTATATTTCAGTGAAATAACATAAAAAGTGAGCTTATGTTTTGGTCGTGATAATTTGCAAATCAACTCCGAAAACGTAATTTGACAGTAAGATATAGGCCATTAATTTTCAAACGGACATTAAAAAAGTAAGAAAAACTCATATCAAAATAAAATTTGCTTTGCATAAAGTTTTCTTCGATTGGTGTCATGTGCTTTATCTAATTTATCATAGGTTATCGAAGTTGAAGGCAAAGTACTGAATGAATTTGACCTCGTCTCATGTGTGTATATTTAGTCAGAATCACGTGGAACTGTTATTGCTCCCATCACTCGTGTTATGATCGGGAGGCCTATATCAATTGGCTATTCAAAATGACGCTAGTAGTTTTATGAGAAATCGAGACCTTTTTAAAACTAATCGAATTTTAACAATCTAACGACCTAATAGTCGATTGAATATCTTTGAGCAAAATACCATCAATTTATTAGATTTTTCGTACAGCATTTTGTGGCATTTCACTCATAATCTGATACGTAAGTCATATCAAAAATATTTTTGGTCATATGCAATGTAAAATTCATACCTGTAGGAATCTTTTTTGTAAAATGCAACGACTGAATACCTTAGACAAGGCGAAGGGAACCCGTAATCATTCACACTAATTGGATAAGTTTTTCCTTCTCAAATTCTCAAGGTTTTATCAAGCCTAATATCTGTGTGGATTTTGCTGGCTTCCACAGTGATTATTGTCAACACAGGAGTCACGCGAGATGATCTGCTGACGCCACTAGTACAAAAGCTCTCGATCATGCTTGGCAAGTTTTCTATACAACTTCACAGATCGGTGTGACTGTGTATTTCGGTATTCACTCGAGTTCTGGTCTAATTATGTTGCTGCAGATTGACAAATTCGACAATTTCCAGTAAATTCCAGACAATTGTTCGGTTTTGACCAAGAACAGGTCTGGTATTTGTTTAATTGAAATCTCGAAAGACATTTTTGTTGATGGTGTGACCAATAAATCTATGAGCTTCGTTAGCAAAACCCAAAAAGCTCTATTTTGTAACCTCAGTAGTCGCGCCATGTGCGTAGATCTTCGGGTAAATCAAACTGCATGCTCTTAATTTGATCATCGCCATCAGAATCAGATATCAAAGACCCGTCTAAATAGAGTTGATAGAGGATAATCTTGAAGTAATCACTGACTTGAAGTAATCTGACGACGATGATGATGATGAATATGGCTTTATTCTCCTATCTATATGTATTTGTGCAAGTAATTTAACGAAGATTCTTATTTGATCTTTATTTGAACAAGATATGTACAGCAGTTGAGATTATACAGTATTGATACACTTCACACCAAAAACATCGTATATATCACATGTTCAAAGTTTAAATGCAAACAATTAAACACTAATATTGTGACCAGATACACTCGAAATATTCACGTATTCCAAAAGTTTTCGTTTCTTTGTCTACGAAACGTTTGAAGTTTAGAGCACTTTTTGTCAGCACCCAGACAAGTATTTTCATATTTTCGACAACGACACAACAACAAGAACATTTTTCTACTTGTCGGAAATGTTCACAGAACGAATACAAGCACTATTTGAATTTCCCAATGGACAACGGTAAAACATTACAAGGGACTACTCCCACGCGCTGCAAAAAGTGATTTAGACCGGAATTACGCACTGAATTCTTTCCAATGACGTATTTTACGTCAGCCCAGTCTGTAGGGTAGTCCTCTGTCCACTGACTCTTACACGTTCTCCACAAAATATGCAATGGCTAAGTTCATGCCTAATCCGAAACAACGTCCGAAATTTTGCACGAATCCTGTGTACATACCAGCTAATAGTTTGGATGCCGGTTCTGTGCCACCAGCCCTAAAATGAATACACCGGATTGAATTAATGAATGTGATATAATAACCAAGGTGTTTGATTTTAATACTGATCACCTTTTTCTTTTTCATTATAAATAAATGCCCTATATCGGAGTGAATGGAGAAACCAAAAACTGGGTTTTTTTCAAAAAAATTTTCAGTATTCCTTTAAGAAAAGCTCCACTAACATACATTTTCATAAATCTATCTATATCTAAATTTGTATAAATAATTTTTCATTTTTCCGAATTTTACATCTCGTCAGAGTGTATGGTATGACACCGATACTTCGAGAATTATGGGTATTTAGATAGTTCAATAAGATAGATCTACGCTAGGTGAATTATTCATGTGATGGGCGACTAGACAAGACGCAGCATACAATAAATCATTACATATCTTTCAGAAATTGTGTTATTAAATGATAAAATGAATTTAAATTCTCCGTTGCAAAATGCACGATTTTCTTCGGAGACCAACCATACCACGGTGTCACATCTGCCATATGTGATAATTTATTTTTTAATTCTGATCTAAAGTATATTTTTATCATCAGAAAACGAAAACGTGCAGCCCATAGACTAATAAATTATTTGATGAAATCGTTCGAAATCAAACAGTCGATCTAAAATTGCTTTTCCACACACAGGAATCTAATGTTTCATCAAATAACAGTAATCTATTACGCGCCGATATGGCGGATGGACCAGGGCTCTCGCTTTAGCTTTAATTTGATGAAACATTCGTTAATGCAACACACAAAAATTTGATGAAATGTCGAACTATGTCAAAATTTTTTCATACGGCCGAACGTTTGATGAAACATTTACTGAGATTCTAATATTATCCCCACACACGATCAAAATGTTTGTAAAACTACGTGTTTGATAAATTATTTGTTCAACAATTTAATGTTTCGGTTGCCTTATTTTCCACAGTCGAATAAAAGGAGTTTTGCGTGAGTAATTCATTATATTTTTGAAATAGACTTACTGTTTTGAATAAACCATGGTTAAACCAGAGAAGTGCCCGTTGGAGATTGCAAACACGAGGACGCCCACTAAGAAAGCCCAATCGCTGTTTAATAAAACTGGTAATTTACTACTTCTGGTCTCTGGTCGGTAGTTACACAACACGAAATACGGTATGAACAAAAGTCGAATCATTTGGATGAAGACCACGTAAAATGATTTTGGCTGAAAGAAAATAAAGGATAGATCTTCAGGCTTTCTTGCTGTTGAGGGTTAAAGATCAAATATTCGTTTTTCATTTCATGAGGTTTATCAACGCGTGACTCCATGTATATATTTTCATGAATCTAGATTTTGCTTCGTTTGTAATAACGAAATATCATGCTAGACGTAATGACTGCATATATTAGAAATGCCAGACGTAAATGTACATGCAGATGTGCACATTCCGAGGTCTTGGGTCTTACTCACCTTGTGTATAAAGAAAACGAAGAAGTTGCCGAAGCAAATGCAGAAATTTGTAAATAGGTAACACATGATGTCAGTGTAGTAATGTTCTGAAAAAATAGTAGATAAATTTGAAATGAATTCATCTGCTGAAAATTGTAGTGCGCAAATTCTGTTGACCGTTGCCCTGAGCTAATAAGTTAAATGTAAAATTGGTGCAATTACTTACCGGGAATTAGGAAGCTTGGGTCTACCTTTTCGATATCGGCGAGAAGTGTAGGTACAATAGCTCCGGCAATAACTCTCTGAAACCATACATCAAATAACTGCGGCCACATCTGAAAAATATTCAACAGTTGAGTATGGCTCGAAGAAAGAAGAACATTCAATCTCGCTAATATTGAGTGTATTAATCATGGTCGATGGTTTAACAATCAAATAAATAGATGTTCAGTGATTGAATTCAATCTACATCTTGTGAACAAATCCCTACTTTCTAATGGTGTGTATACTCGTACAAACCTTTGCTTGTTGGTATAATTTTGCTGTAATATTGTAAATTTCCTACTCAATTATATCTATATCTTAGTCATGTTTTGTTACCATTTTCAGTGAATTAAATCAAATAATAAGATAATTAACAAGATAAAAATGCAATATCTCACTTACTAGTTTGAAAACCTCCCAGTAAGGAAGTTTCATTGTGGCTTTACTTTTGTCTTCATCCAGTTGTAATTTGTCCGAATAATGGCTTGTATAAAATTCCTGAAAATTTAGATATAAGAACAAATGTCCGAAAATTCTCTTCAAATCTATATAAGATGTGATTGATATCTGAGTCTAAGGACGACAATTGTGATTACTTTGAGTACTCCAGTCTAGTATCCAAGGTACGAAAGGGATTCAAAACAAATGGCTTAACGCAAATATGTGTATACATTTGTGTATAAATCAGAAACATGTCCCTTTTAAATGCAATAATAACCTTTCTATTTGGCCGTGAAATCTTCTCTCGAGTTGGGCAAGTTTGAACCGTTATTTTGCAAACCCACCTAAGGTTAAGTAAGAATTGGATTGAAACTCAGAGTGGGTTGAATAATTACTATACCATATATTAGGTTATAAATACTTATAACCTCACCAAGATTTGATAATGAACTAGTTAAGTTTCGTTTCAATTTAGTTGAATTTAGAGTGTGTTTACCGATTTTCGGAGTAGAACAAATGTTATCAAGCACACCATCACAATAACAACAGCTGAGACAAAATACAATATCGCCGAAATAACTGGATCGGTCGATCCTACAAAATAAAGCATCATCGTCAGTGCTAGACTACCTGTTATTTCGCTGGATGGCTTCATCAGTATCTATCAGTTTGATACCTTGATTTGTATGAACATCGACGCTCGTCTTAACTTATGGTTTGATTCAATAACATCTTTTTCTATCTTAAAGCATCTTCTGCGTGTATTTGTGATACTTTTCATCATATATTTTAGCATCTTTTTCTATCGTTTAAACGAGAAAGAAAATGGCTAGGACTTTTAACAATTTGTTTGAGTAAAACGAACCTGTTTTTGACAAAATTACTAAAAGGGATGTCAACAATCCACTTAAATTCTGAAAAAATTAAAATAAAGAAACGGAGATTAAATACATTACATCGAAAATACTAGAAATCTTAACTTTATCTTGGAGTAACAAGTAATTGACGCTATTTACTCCAAGATATTATGAACTAATGCAAAAATTCAATAATGAGTGAAAGATACATTTCTCGACAAGGAAAAACTGGATGGTAACGAACAAATCTAAATACGGAAAGTAGAGTATAGTCGTTAGTGGTGTACATCCCACAATAAGAGAAAATATGACAAATCAATGAGAACAACTCTTACTGTCATTACACCCTAAAAACTATTTCACAAAGATTTTTATCGTATTCTCGTGCAAATGATAAAGCTATCAGAATTGTTGTTGCTTAGGAGAGTTTCTCTATTATTATTGGCGTGTTTATTATTATTCTACGGGCTTTCAAACGGAAAACCTCCAAAAGTCATACTCCTCCTTCATTTCTAAACGGATATACTTGAAACTTCACATATACCTAAATCATATCGATACGCATCGACAGACCTAAGG
>JAYMFW010158487.1:0-17965 GCA_036785005.1 Tubulanus punctatus | reverse complement strand
TTTGGCGTGTTTTCGGACAGAAAACCTCCAAAAGTCATAGTCCTCCTTCATTTCTCAACGGATTTACTTGAAACTTCCCATATGCCTAAATCATATCGATACGCATCGATGAAATGAACGGTTGTTTTATAATCACAGTCGTAAGGGCCACAGCAGGATCTAAATGTCCAAAAATCTCGTATATTTCTGACACAATATAGAGATTAAGCGCTCACGCTTGTGAGCACGACAACAATAGCACAATACTTTAACTTGGGTATTCAAACTTTTAACGTCATATCTCCCGAGCATTCATAACAAGTTCTCCATGGGGCATTTAGGTACGGCGTCCCGCAGATTCGTGACACAGGCCCGGGATCGAGTCTAGGCTGGGAACTGATGATTAGTTTTCTTTTTTAGCGTAGAATGCTTTTGAAAGGGCACATTGTTACGAAAAATTCTTTTGAAAGGGCATATAAAAACATAAAACATATAAAGTTTCATTTTCTTAATATTTTTTATTTCATTCAACTAAAATACAATGCATATAACAGTTTCTTTCATATGGTATATTTTCATTACTTTTTTATGGCCACATGGTATCTCTATCCCTAACCGGATTACAATTTTGAACCTTTACATTTCAGCAGAAACTCGTTATCGCTGCTTTGCAGCTATATTCATAATTACATTTACTCTAAAACCAAGTCCTCAAAAACGTTCCCTTACCCAAACCTAAAGGCTTATAAAATTCATCATAATCCTAACCCAATTGAAAGTAATCATATATGACGTCACAAATTTACGCTAACCAGGTAGCATTAGACAATTCCGGGACTTTATTTTGGGTACGAGAGAATGCAGTGTCTCAAATGAATAACACACGGAAGGGATGGTAATTATCGATGTGTGTATTTACTTTATATGAAGTGTCGATCGTCATGTGGATTCGAACCCAACTATGGCGTTACTACATGGTTAAGCTACTTTGCGGTATTGAGCTTAGTAGACATAAAAAGTCATACATTGGTTTTTTCAAACAATAGCAAATACACAAATGTTATATACACCGTCTATCATCGCTGTCATCCATTGGTGATTACAAATTAGTGCGACCAACATAAACCGAGTGTTTGTTGTTTTGAAAAAACAAGGTTGAAAGTGGTGGTTTTAAAAGTTTTCGAATCATTGCGCAAACTACCTTATATGAACCAGTGATTTCACAACTTTTGTCAGACGTTCGATTATCGGCGCTCACCTCAAACTTTATTAAATACTTAATACTTTCAGTACTACGGACGTTACGTGCGCTGTTTTGTTTGCCGTCCTTTGTCAAATAATTCTTGAAGTGTTTCCGAATACCAGAGTGTTTCGTTAATATTCAGTCATCTTTATTCATATCTGTGCTTGCGTGTGTGGATTCGAATGTCTGATTTCTTTTTTGAGTTCTTTTTTGATTCCAATGTGTAATGACGAAAAGTTTAACTATTATAGTTCGAAAAAGCGAGCCATTCCCCAGACTAATGTTTCTGAATTATTCATTCTTCAAAAAAATTCGGATACGAACAAAACAACAGAAGACTTATAAAAAACACATGGTGCACTGAATCTATTTTCATGCATTAATGTACATTTGATATTGCAGGTGTGTACAACATTTAAAATATCTTTGTCGACAAATCCACATACGGCGTGTCGATATTTGATGCCGAATTACCGGGTCTTAGGTCACAAAATTATCAACACATGCTGAGGGAGCATCCTAAACTAAATGGAACAGCAGAAAAAGGTGTTGAGAATAAAGAAAAAACCTAAACATCTGCAGAAACATTCGTTTGAACGTATTGTTGTACAATATCTTATCTAAGAATTGTCATAAATTCAATCTAACAATTATTATGTAAGCATCCACCGCTGATCTTTTCAATCTTAACCTTAGCCTACGAGGGAAGGCTTTGAATAAGATCAGATCATATTATCTTCAGCTGATAGCGTGAGATTGAATGGGAATGTAACTAGCGCACCGTATGAAGTGTGGTCAGGATTATTTTGGACGATGAGAAATATTCATTGTTAATTGGTATACACACAGTAATCCTCGCATAGCAAACTTTGTAATAAACTATGACTAAACTATGAACTAAACTAGCAGATGTTGCTACTGTGAAGTGAGTCATGATTCTCTATGAAAATGTATTGTCAGCAGCAGATTTTAGTTTTAATTTCTGAATATTGCAAAATAATCAATTTCATGCTATGAGAAAATTAATCTTAATGTAAAACTGATTTAGATGGAATAGGCATCTGTTTATGCTCCACTCTTTTGGAAAAGTACCGAAGATAGTAACTATTTTATGAACTAAGTCACTTAAACTGGGTCAATTCTCAGATATGTAGGGCCGATCAGAAATGCAATGGTCTTTTACTAACTAACCAATTCAAGTGGTCAAAACTGTAATAAGAAACATTAATTATCTACGCTTTTGAAAATCAAGTGAAGCACTTATCAGAAAATGTGAAGTAAGTACTTTTGCTCATCACATTTTCAATGAAAACCTGACCTACTCTCATCGGCGCCGCCCTGGTGGGATAGCTGGTATGCACAAGCCTCAAGCTTATTAATAAAACAATGTCTGTCAATAAGTGGAATACAAAAGGGTTAAGACAGGACTTTGAGTGAATATTTACTCAATTGGTAATAATATAGTAATGTTAAATGAATCACATGTTTTACATGAGTTACATTTTCCTGCGTCGGTATTGAAATGAAAAATTCATAAATTCTGCGCAGAACCATAATTCATATAGAGATCAGGCGATTTGAATGTCAGATTGAAGGATTAGTGGACTTGTGAATTTCAATGAATGTGTCTGAAATTCCATAAAAGAATGGTTTCGATTCAATTGAGTCACCACTCCTGTGTAGAAAAAAAAACTCGAGGTAAGTCCTGTTTTACTTCTACATGGTTTAGAAGCGCAGTCATCAGCATTTTATTTGAAAATTTTATCTGAAGTATTCAAAATGAGAAATTCTTCCAAACCAATTTTGGTTATTGGAATGCTGTATGCAACTTGTACAGATTCCATATGTGATTCGGGACCCGGTTCGGAAAATACGTAAATCAAGGTATACATGGATGCAATTAGCGTCCGATTTTTGGATCGGATTAACCATAGACAATAGAATGTTTATTGCTCTGCTTTTGTCTGTGGATGACGGTTGTGTTTTGCAACATGGAGAATATATTATCTTTAATAAAATATAAATTACGTGAAATCCGTCGTCATCGCATTTACTTATAATCTACATCAAAAGAGGATCCCAACGTAACACTATAAATGCGGCTATTTGTATATAGCTTCATTTAGTCAAGCAATTTCGTATTAATGCATAGTGTGTGCAGGGATCTCTCCCATTTCCCTGTTGTGTGTAAGATATTCCGGTCTCTTTCAGAATGTTCACCAAAACCTTGTTCGTTGCAATTGCCATATTGCTCGCTGTCGGTATGATTTCTGCTGAAGGTAAGAAGATTTATACAGTCAAACTTTCATCAGGTCTTCTTGGTAATTACATTTGACAAAATCAAAGTTTTCTAGACATTAAATCGCAGATACACGATAAAGAGTGAGAACAAAATGTGTCGGATCTAGAAATTTTACTGACATTACTGGTTCATAGCGTGTGTGGGGCGTCCCTCGTCCTGAAAATCCAGCACTGAGACATTAAAAGCTAGTATACTCTTACTATACTACACTAGTGAGTTAATGTTGACGGGCTATCTGTACACGCTTATTCACGCCTAATACAGTACTCATTTCAAATGTCGAATTTTCATTTAAATAAAATTTTAGAGCAATCGTGTCCAAAGTGTTCATTAAATTTGAAATTAACTAAAACTATCATCCTTTGTGTTCGTTGAACTTGTGATATATAAAGAATGTATCAAAATATTGCTTAAAATGTGTGGGAATGACCTATAGTGGAAAATCGGACGCTACACTACACTGCACTTAACTCGAATGTCAGGGAAATGATTGTCAAACGCTGCATGATCTCAATCGTACTTATTTTTTTAATTCTTAACCTCAGAAATGAGAACGCATTTTTGAGAATTTCGATTTAATCATTTTCACTATTTGAATGAATCCGCCATCGTATAAAACGCTACCGTATACTATTACAAAGAAAATGCTTCAAGATATTTTATTGTAAACGTAATTTTCTTATTTATTGACAGAAGCAGAGGTGAAAATCGAAAAAAGAGGTTTACCGTGTCACGTCAATGGTGAATTAGGCACTTACTGGTTGTTTGGAGGACCCAAATGGGGTTGTTCTCATGCCCTAATGGGCAAATGCTGTGTTACGCATTAATAAATTATAAAAGTTTCATTAGCGAAAAATCATTGTCAATTTTGTTCTGTCGATTTTAGTTTTCACAGTCATTTATGGCAGGTCATCAACGATTTTAGTTCATACCCGTGAAGGCAAAAAACCGGTTCTTCCATCGATATAAATTGACTAATGAATAGAGATTAAATACTTGATGTAATTAATGTGTTGATAAAGTCATTTCGACCGTTAACATAATTGATATTTTGACACATAACTTACACAATATGTGTGATGTCACAAATTTCATGTTGGCCAACAATATAATATTAGATGGGGTGACATATGTGCAAAACCTCAATAGTACGTGGTCAGACTCAGAAACAGTATCAATGGCTATTATGTCAGTTTGCCAGGTTGTGCACTCTCAATAGCGACCTCACATTTCCGAATAAAATATTTTGATTGAGCTGAAAAGTAACGGCGGGAATACAAGCCCCGTAGCCATGAGGGGTACGATATTAAAGGAAGACTATCATGATTAACCAATCATGGCATGTATCCATTCATACAGCGTAAAAGTGGAAATAATTCCGAATAAAAAGATCCAGACCACCCTTGGAATAAGCAACCACTTTAGGTAATACCCCAAGGATTCATACTTGCAAGCGCTTACTAGAAACATTAAAAAAGGTAAGTAGGGCTCCACATTGGCCTACAATGGGGGTCCAAGGGAAGACAATAGCAAGGGAACTGGGTCAATACTGTCACCTAGTAAGTGTCACAAACTGTGCCTAGTTGCTCCCGTCTCAGCTCGTGGCCCTTTTCCAGCCAAGAAGGCTTCATGTACTTGATTCTTGTCCGTATATCACTATGGACATGGTTTATGTCACGGTACCTCACCGGAAGCCTGATGGAACGTCGGGGGCGCAGTTATCTCGACTCAAGGTTTGTTCGTTCCAAATCTGGTTCAATGTCTTGTACATCTTCGATCGCAGGTTCTGGTTGGTGATTGGTGTTGTCAGTGTCCTGTACAGCTGGATTACTTAAAGTACTGTCGGGAACTGGTAACAACTCAAGATCACTTCCCAGATCCTGTCCATTGATGCTAATGTTTCTCGGTTGCCGCCGTGTCCATACAATGACATCGTCTTCCGAGTCGGACGATCGATCGCTTCACACAGCAGTCTGTTCAGGGTGAGGCACGGGTAAATTTCTATGCCCTTTAGACTTCGCGCGCCTTGGTGGTCGACGTTGTCGCTGGGTAGATGTTCTGTTTTCAGTTGAACAGGAGGGTAGCCTCTGATGAAAATGTTTAATATTGGTGCATCAGGTCGGAGGTGTGATTTTTCACATGCGACATGAGCAAGATCGCCACACGTCTCGTCAGTTTCTACAGTTGGGCTGTCTTGATTTGTGAAATTTTCCACATCATTAGACTCAGACAAAGAAAGTTATCCCGAAGTAGTGCGGTTACGTCATCCTCAATAACAGTACATCCACCAATTTACTGGCCCTTACAATCCAAGCATTCATCAGCCACCAAACTGGTTCCCCCCGTAGGGTTGGTTAAGCCCTTACCCCAGCACGAACCATAAACAGGTGTTTCTGAGGTGGTGGCTAAGACATTTCCTACAGGTGATCGCCAGTTGTTGTCAGTATCAGCCAATACCCGTTTTGCTGGGGGATATACTTCTTTAATTGAGCTGGGCCACTTATTTTCGACGCGGGTACCTCACAGCCCTCCGGGAACCTCGCTGGCCGTTTCCCTGATTATGAGGGCAGTGTTTGGCATAATGCCCGAAACCTTGACAACTGTAACATTTAACTTTTGGACACAGATCTGCGGTATGCCCAGGGACCATGCACCCGTAGGACACCAAATCTTGGGTGGTTGCTGTGTTTTGCACATTATACAAACCTATGTTTACCTCCTGTCTAGTCATACGCATGTTGAGGTCTTTCATCATACTCATCATCTCTTGCATTTGGGTAAGAATTTGTGAGGTGTTGTCATCACTGTTCTGTCCCTGCTGTACACCACACACCTGCGCAAGGCGCTTTGGTCTTGCCCCGGGGCCATTTTCTTCTGTCAGTTTTCTGGCTGTTTCTAAAGTTCTTGCCTTTCCCATAGCTTCAAGAAGAGTCGCTGGCGTAGCAGAATATATCTGTTGTTTTAGCCCCGGGGTTAGGCAATTACCCTTCATGAACTGGAATTTTGCCATTTCATCCTGCATCTTGTGGTCAGTCTTTGGGTAGGCGTTTCGCGCCAGCTCGGTTAGGGCATCCGCGTAGTGCTCTAAGGTCTCATTCCCTCGTTGATCACGACCCTTCAACGGCATTTTACAGTCATCTTCTGTTTTAGACTGAGTGAATCTGACCATCAGTCGTTAACAGAAGTCGTCATACGACAGGTCTCTATGCAATCGCAGGTTGGAGATGGCCTGATATGCTTCTTGATCTAATCTCATGAGGAAGGTGAGTCTTCCTATCCTCCCCATTGTTGTGACGGCTGATTATCCGAGCTAGATCTGCGTAGGAATCGTAACGTTCAAGCCTCGTCCTAAAGTTGTGTCCTATACAATAGGGTTTGGGTGAAGGTATGTTCTTCAATGAAGTTTCCATTTTCGGTTGCGTCGAAGCAAATAATGACAAAAATTTCTGTATATCTTTCGGCGAAAGTTCATTTTCCCCATCGCTGTCCGACTCGGGCAATGGTAGGTCATATCCATTTTGTGCTGAGACGGGCTTCTCTTCGTTTGTAACGCGGGCGTCTAATGGGGGTACATCTGAACTGTCACTGTTGTTAGCCATGATACTGTTAAGGGTCAGGGGCAAAAGGCTGCCAATAAGGCCTCAATAGAATACAATCAATGAGTATTAATAATAACAGTAATATCTAGCTTCTATATGATGAAGAAGTATCTAAATTCAAGTACGAAATAAACACAACTCACTGAGCTTGGGGTTTAGGCCTAAGTTTAAGTCAAAAACCGTAGTAGTGGTAATGGATACACAATTTGGTGAATGATCACGATAGGCCTAAATATAAAATCAACAGCTTTATACAACTATGGGTTCTCTCAGTAATATCATACAATGGCCCATCCACTTACTAACAACACAACAACAATTCACAACTCTCTCATAAAATAACGAATTTACAGCACTAAAACATCTTTCTCGAAATCCGTACCGCTGCCACCATTTGTAACGATTGTTTGGGGTTTGTTTGCTCTTAGGACCAGAGCAATAAAAATACGGATGGGCCAAATAAACCACGATTTAAAACCAACGATAAAAACAATCACCTTCACTATTTCAATACTTTATTCAGAGAGAACAATCACCAGAAGTCTCCACACAACATAAAAACACGGACCCGGACTGACAGAATACACCCTCACTTGCCAGTGCTGGCTAAATCCTTACACATTGACAACGAACTTTTAATGTAATGTTGTATGTATCATATATGTATGCAAAATAAGACGTGACTAAGCACCGATCAGCATCGATAGGCCTAATTGACGGTCCCGCATTGCTGCCAGAATTTTGCACACTGCAGTGGAATTAATCTCTCGCTTGGAAATCGGTGCAATATGATACCTTCCAAATTTTTATTTAGTGCTTTTGGTACAGTCTGTACAGCCACAAGCCTGACATTGAGGCATAGTTACGATAGTTTTTGCTAACGGTGTTTACAGTTCAGGCGAAGAAATCGGCAGTTTCGCTGACGTCACGATCTCGCGTCTTGCAAGAGATAAGATCACTGAATTCGTCTGCTAATGGCAAAGATGGCGCCGCCCATAGAACCTTGCGATATCACTTTTTATAGAAGTAGTTTAGTAAATTAATTGAAACTATGTTTTTTGAAATGACAAAATTATGCTTAACATATATCGAGGAAAATAATTTTTTTTATGATAGTCTTCCTTTAAGTAAATATGGACTGATACATTTCGTTGATACAGCCAACAAAATGAGTGCCGAAAAGTGCGAAGCCCCCATTGAAACTTCACATATACCTAAATCACATCTATACTCATCGACACAGCTAAAGAATTTTTTATATTCGTAGCTGTTTGGGCTACAGACGGGTCTGAAATGTCCAAAAACCTCGTATATTTCTGACACAATATAGGGATTAACTCTCATGTATCTATCATATGTCTTTGCTGTTAAGAAATTTATTTTGATCTCAACAAAATCTCAAGTAACCTGTGGTTATAATTCAAGTAAATTCAAACGTAAAATTGCAGTTTTTGGAGTTACATAGTAAAAGCTAAATACCATTTCAAGAGATAAAATCATTTAACAATCATTGTACAGCAAACATGAACATGCAATCAATAATTATCATTTTCGTGTCACGCAAAAATAATCATCAGAATATTAAATACTTACTTTCATTATCAATTTAAGTTAACTTTGCCCGTTTCTATAGCCTTCGAGTCTTTTGACACTGTAACTGAATTAGGTACTGTATTTGTAATGTAACGAATCTTATCCTTCAGATTTCGGTAAATCTCATATTTTGCACTCGTCGAAATATACGAATTGTGGTGAGAAGTATGAATATGTCACTTGTTTCATCCATCCAAAAAAAGTCTGTAAGTATATTGAGCAGCCTAATCCTCTTTTATTCGGTTCTTTGTCTATACATACATTGAAGGTAATCATTATAATCATTATAAATGGACATAAGATTATGTTTTTTGTGCCCACGGATTAAAACTAAGTCGAATTGGATAAATGTAATTACTTTCATGAAACAGCATAATTCACAATTAATTCCCTAATAATTTAAAAAATGGATATTCGTTTTGAGTGTGTTGAAGGAGAAAACCCTCACTCATTACAGAAAATCTTGTGGTGGATTCTATATTTCATAGGATTTGTGAAATACAATCAAAAGCACCAGTTTCTCAAACCTTATGTTTAGCATTACATCTATTTAATATTACTATGTCCATTTTCTATTACATATGAAATACATTTTATTTAGTGACTTTTAAATATAATTTTTGTTTGATTGTTTTAGAAATGCTGTAAATCATGTGGATCGAGGTCAAAGGTCAACATACACTCGAAAACAACGAAACATATTAAAATATTTCAAAATAAATGTCAAATTTTTGTGAGCTTAAGAATACATTTTCGAGAAATTGTTAATAGGCTAATCGTTCGACTTTCTTGATGAATATGAAGGCTTTTCACTTTTTGAATTTTCACTAAGTAACGAAAATTGTTCTTAAATCCGTACATCCATCACCCCCCTCCCCCCCCCCTCTTACTTGATTCGAAGTCACGAATAAAATGAATATGATATACAATGATTACATCAATTTTGTATTTTAGGATTCTCTTCATCATAGTAACAAGACTTATCTTTATTCGGGCTCCCCTTTCCGTTTATTTTTACTTCACTTTAAGTCAAGGCCACATACAAGATATTAAAGTAGTTTTAATTCTATATCTGGAGATATCAAAATATCAATGAGCTTTCATCCAGTTCATCTGATGGTCATTGCCAGTCTGAAGAAGTCCAATGAACTGGATGAAAGCTTCTTGATATATCCAGATACTGAGTTTAAAACTACCTTGATATTCAAATACGGAGATAGATGAACCTACATCAAGATATAATGAATTTTCAATATTGGAAAAATATTGATTCAACTTAAAAGACATCATTACCTTTAAGGAATATATAAAATCAAAAGTCGACAAAATTTCCCCTCATGTATTGCGATATGTATAAGACTTGTATTGTACATTTAGTAGCGAAAATCACATGAGTTCACAGCAAACTTGATTTAGAAATAAACACAAAATAACATTTTCAAACAAAGGTTTCCGTTTATTTGAGGAATCATATGTCGATTCATTCGCCATGTGGACATTCTCATTCAAATGTGTGGAAAAAGCAGAATATCTTGTGTCAAATTATGTTCACTAGGTGGAGCTTCGGTCAAATCACCAGAAACAATATATTGCAACAATATTTTTGCAATATTTTGCAAATCATATTTTGATTGTTTATGTTTGGTTAATTAACAAATTCGAATAAATAATTGAAATCACCCGACCGGAAACCAGGGCCACGTGGTCACTCGGCTGTTATTGCTCAATTAGATTCGTCAGAGGATTGTCTGTAGTCAGTTGGTCCGATTCCCATAATTTGATTATACGACAACCGGAAATCGCATTCTACACGTATGCGCCCATTTTCGACAGTTTGTGTAAGTGAATAAAAACGATTGTTCCCGGCCCTATTAGATTTCTAATGTTAAATGTGTATAAAACTTTCAAATTGTTATCATGTTTACAACAGTATATGTAATTTATTGTTTCTATATTCTGATACACTGCTTAGAGTTAGTTACTATGCGTTCTACAGCCGTGGATCCAGAGAGGGGCCGAGCTAGCCCCGGGCCCCCTATTGTTTGCCAAACTTTGAGAAATAGCCGTTTTTTCGTTCAAACATTACAGAAAATTATCATCAAAAGTATTGAATTTGCATATTAACGGGTCTGAAATTTCACAGGGCCCGCCCTAGCACACATTCGATGCACCTCTGTTCGACTTTGCCCTCACCCCCCCCCCCCCCCATTCTCAAAACGTGGATCCATCCCTGCTCTATAAAATCACAATTTGTTGAGGGACCCCCATGTCCTTGGTTGCATATGTTATTCGCACTACCAACATTATCATATTGAAACCGAGGTAAGCCGTGTCTTTGACGTCACACCTATCAACACCGATTCTCTTTTATATTTTGATAAATCACTCTCAGTCTCGTTGTAGCGCGCCAGTAGTTTTATTAATAGATATTGTGTCAAATGAATCAAAATGGTGGAGGCTGAGTGTAGACTTTATATTTGAGTTTCAATTATGTCAGATGACAGATGTCCGCCGCCATTATTGACCCAGCGAGCAGACGACACCAATACAATTCAAATTCAGATATTTGAATTTTGTTTTGACTCAATGAGCGAACGGCCTCCTATTTTTAAACCTGATAGGGGCCATTTAAAATTCACGTAATGCATAAGGGTGGGGCGTGTAAAATATTTGCTTTTGTGTATACGGATTAAGTGTTACATGTGTGTAATGGATGACATAACAAAAATAGTAACTAGCTACGTTTACTATGCTGATGAGAGTTAATTATTTCTATCGACATTAGTTTAAAAATGCATCTATGAGCATTAGGTTTTCAGAATTACTGTAGCTCTGTATACTCGTCTCCATGCAGCCTGAAGTGATGGATTATTCTATCAACTGTTATTAAGAAAAACGCGCCTCCTATTGATCCAGTTATTGATTTGATTTTAATGGATATCGATTTATTGCCGATTGATTTTATTATAGTTGATTTCATTAAAAAGTAATGCATTACATCATCGTCAATATTGCGCGCGCAGGTACGCATGTGCGAACACGAATGACGTAATAACAATGCGATACGGCTCATAGTGTTCTAGTCCGACTGAAAATCGAACTGTTATAAAACAACCCCGTTATAACGGATACAAAATGGGATTTACGGAGTGTGACGTCAGAGCCATCCAGATTGGCGTTATAATGAGGTAAAATCGGAAATATTCGATAAGGGATTTTTAGAGCGAAGATATTCGACATTATGAGACTAAATTTGTGATTCTATGACTTACCAGTTTAATCAAACTTTATTGAAAATTTTTACCGTAAACGAGGTTTGACTGTTAGTGAAATATTGACATCGATGGCGGTATTATAACTAGGTTTGACTGTAGTAAACTATTGACATCATAATAGGTAGCATTGTAACGAGGTTTGATTGTAGTAAACTACTGAAATTATAAAGGGTGGTGTTATATCGAGGTTTGAATGTAGTTTATTTTTGATATCATTATAAAGGATAGTGTTATAACGACCTTTAACTGTAGTAAACTATTGACGCTATAAAGGGTGGCGTTATAACGAGGTTTGGCTGAGTTTTTTCGATTTACCGCTAGAATGATGACTATATCGGTATGTGATTGAAAACGTGAGCTTGTTTTGAATAATACTCGAAGTGCTCTAGTTATTACACACTACTGACTAAAACAGCCATTGAGGACACCGCGAAATGGATGGTTTCACTGGTGTTTTGTTGACGTAGCATTGGAAATGGAAGGATTCTAGCAAATAAAACTATGATTCGTCGGATGGGTTGTTATAGTTGTTTGCTGATGATGTGGTTGATGGTTAAAATGGCGTCGGCAACTTTGCCGAATATAAACCTCAAAGATGAAGGTAGGTGAATTTGAAAATGTGAATATATATTCATAGGTAGATGGATGTACAGTAAACTCCGCCTATCTCGGTACCGACCATCTCAGTAAACCGGTTAATTCGGTGAACATCCGTAAAAATGTTCTGTTCCCTATGGTTCGCTATACTAAAAAATCGCTGATGTTAATGCTGGTATCTGCCCAACTCGGTAAACCGGTTAAGTCGGCAAACATCTGTAAAGTTTTTCTGTTCCCGATGCTTCGTTGTACTTCTGATCTTTAAGCCGGTATCCGCCCAACTCGGTATAACATTGCCGGTCCCATCGGAACCGAGTTAGGCGGAGTCATTTGACAATATCTTTTTTGAAAATTTTTCTATCACCGTAATAAAAAAATTTCTTAAAATATACCGGTGAACATCGATCGCCCAATTAATTGATAAATTCAATGGGTTAAAAAAAGTTCGAAAAGTACACCATTCGTAGAAATGGGTATGGCCCACTACGAATGCCATAAATTGAGGAGAAACATATTTTCTCAATGGGTTTCTCCGACTTCAAATTCCATATTTCGGGGAGAATCATATTTTCGCAATGGGTTTTCTCCCACTAGAAATGACATCACATGGGTGAAATATTGTTCTCGTCGACCGTCCGTGGAAACGAGACGGAATTCTGAGAAATTCGGGACACAACACGAAATATTCTCATTTGCAGCCGAGTGATGCTTTTTGTCTTTTATTTCACGAGCAATTAGCTAAGTGTTGTTACCATGACACATCATTGGTTACTCGCTATATCACTTCTCGGTATATCGCCAACCAACCTCATCAATTTTCCAGCATCTCCGTCCGATTTAATGCTGCATGCATTTCCTGACAGATCCCAGATAAAAGGAGCATTTTCCCGATATTTTTATGAATTTTTCTCTCCCAATTTAGGCATTATCGTGTTAGAATTAGGTGTCCACCCACTGTTAGAATCGATAAAATCATAGTAGAAATGTAGTAAATCATAACGTCATGGGAGTAACTAAATCCTCAAACAGGTGAGAACAAGGTTTTCTGTAACGAGTGAGGGTCACAGAAAATCTTGTTCTCACCTACCACCCGTGGTAGATTTTATTCCTGCCGGTCACGATGTTAGTTGGAGGCCATTAGTTCATAAAGAACCAACTATTAGTAGTGTTCTGACGCGATCGCAAAATTAATCGCTAACGATAGATATCAGTTGAAGTAAAAACGACAATGAATAATCTGTTTACCAATATACAGAAGACTCCGCCTATAACGGTACCGCTCTATCCGATAATCCACTCAAACCGGTGAAACTTTTTTAAAACTTTTCTGTCTCTGTTTCATTCAATTTGCTTGTTACGTTTACAGCTATACCGGTATTCGTTTATAACGGTAAAATTTAATTGGTCTCAGCTCCACCGTTATAGACTACTATATGTTGCTTTACTATTCAAAGTAAATATTTTCTGATTTTTGCCCCAAGGTAAATCAATGTACGGATATTTGGTAAACCTGACCACCTCTGATGCAATGACTTATAAAGTCGAGGGTACTGTCTACATCACTATCTACGGTAACGGCGATGATAAATGTCAGCAGACGATTCTACAACAAGCGATTTATCCCAGTACCATTTACAAGTAAGTATAAGGCCAAAATAAATTGATACCTTGTTCCTTATTTTGAAGGCTAATTGAATTTTCAGAAAATGACCAGGCAGTCCGGATTTTATTTAGAAAAAGAGGCTGAATTTGGACAAAATACCATCAGGCAGACCGTTTTTTATTTTTTTTATTAAAAAAATATATCATCAAATATTTTTTTGAATAAAAAAATTAATAAACATGTTCATATTTCACCTTCTAGTTCATTATCCCCCAAGAGTTTATGTTAATCTATACACTGCTCTATATATGGGACATAAAATCTGTTATAATTCAGAAAGATATTCAGAGCATTGAGTGGTACCGTGTGAGATACAATTCATGGCACCTACGTCTGAGGAGTAGAACCTTTAATAGCTGAAACTGGATTTAGGGCAGTGTTAAACTGGGTGCAGTAGACATCAATAGATCTATAATCAATAGGCTATCATTAGATTGAGATACCGAAATTAACACAATTCCAAATCCCACAATTCCAAAATTGTCCACATAAGGGTTTACCGAATAGACTAATTACCTACAACAACCTTCAGTTAACAGACATCTCAGTTTTTACTCAGAGCACACAACCGAAATGATGTGCTCCATACAAATCAAATGTTTAAAAACCGACTAAACTTATGTGTAATTGGCCCGGCAGTACGCTTTTTATCTTTTTTAAATAATACGTTGTTTTTCACAGTCTGAAGAGATCCGGCAGGTAGGATTTTATTTTCTACGAATTTTCCCGTTCTGAAAATGACCCGCCCGGAAATGTGAAACAAGGTATCTATTTTTTTGGCCTAAACAGTAATTCCATGATCTGTCACGATTCTGTAATGTGCCATGATTCTTTCACACTAGCCGCGTTTGTATCAAGATTCTTTGAATAGGTCCGTCTAAAGAGGGCTTCGTCACCATTTCTTGAGGGTGGTTTGGGTGGATCCTAACGGTGGCAATCCTTACCAAGGAGAAATCAGCACTTTTTCAGATTCTAACTTTTATAGAAACTCCCGGAATTAGGATATTTTTACCACATTCCCTTAGAGAAGCCGTCTTTTTCCGTCATTCCCTCAGTTAGGCCGTCTTTTATTCGTCATTCCCTGAGATGGGCCGTTTATTCTGCGGGGAATCGAGCACTTCTCATTCAGCTTCAAATGCTCTTTTTAAATCTCTTATTAATTTCTAATATAATTTCCTGGTAGCGGCGTCTGTCCGCTGATATCTGACGGTTAATAAAATCGATCCGATACATGAGTTGTACATTAGCGCACTGAAAACCGCGGCGTAAATCACTCAATATAACCGTCTGAAATTAATACATCTCTAGACATCGTGGTTGTTCGGTATTTCTGATTTAAAAAATAATCATTTTAGAGAGTACAAAGTCCAAAGAGGCCTGCAAAATTGATTAGAATGAAAATGCCTTGTTTCTCATCACTTTCAAAATCCACCAGGGTCACTTACAGCAAGTAGACATTTAAATAGTTTGCATTAGACAAAATGCAACAAGAGCAGGGGTGGATTAAAGGGGGGTCTCAAGGGTCCATACCCTGCCTCTCTCTTACAGTTAACCTTGTCTTTTTCAATGTGAAAAAAATTCTGGTCAAATTTCGTAAATTTCAAATAAATGCATATTATTTTTTGGTCTTGATGTCCGAAAATTCTCATGTTGGACCCCGCCATCCAATCAATCAACTAGATCCCCCTGATTAGGAATATCATATCAGGAATGACTGACCCTATCTTCTAGTCCCCATCTTGGTACACACTATTCATTGGCTGATGGACTCGAGAGAACTAAATCACGGCTCACGCTTCACCGATTAAGGATGGTTTATTTTTGTCATGTCAGATTTATGCCGATCCCGACGAGATGCGATCACGTATTGAACAATATCACAAAAATCAACCTGAAAATCGACGCAGTCGGGAAACAGTTCGAATTCAATAAGGTACGTGTATGTGTTCAATTCAATACAGTTTATTGCTTCAAATATTTTACACTATATAATGAGCACTGATCATAATAAATATCAAAATAAATATCAAAAATAGCAGGAATAGGATACACGATCAAGGGTCTGATATTTTTCAATGAACTGAAACAGTCACGGTATGAGAGCAGGGCGTTGTCAGTATTTAGTATGGTCAGTCGATGATTGGTGCCTAGCAGTAGGGGTACTAGACTGTCACACCGGAGGTCATGGGTTCGACATACGCCGCCCCCCCCCCCCAAAAAAAAACATCCAGGATTTCCGCTAGATATTGATTATAAATGCTACGAAAATTAGCCCAAAATGCGTCTTAAAGGACCTAAACTTTAAGATTTTCTTGGGGAGGACCCCCATACCTCGCATTAGAGAATTCGCGCCCCAAGCTCTAGTTCCACTTTTAATGAGTAATGAGTTTAATCAATGAGAGTTTTGAAATCAGCAGAAATTGATTCCGATCGTGTTTATTTTTTCATCATGAATGTTGACGCATGGAAATGGTACGTGAGCGTTATGTTTTCGGTAGCGCTGCGACTGGAATTTAGTTCGGTTACGAGGCCATTATTTCGTTGTCGCGCGATCTCGTTTCGGTTATCAATTCATCACGATTCAATTACTGTTGACAGACGACATTAAATCATGAATACAAAAACCGCAACGTCATTCAATGATAACATGCAATGATCTACTTAATAACTCACTATTTAATTCATAAACGTAGCCATGTTCATCTACCGGGCGGATCTAAGGGGGTCTCAGGACCTCTGCCTATCACTTGACGTTGTCCTCATCTGTTTCAATGTAAATTTCTTAATTTTCAACATAAATACTTTATTGGACTAGATGATGCAAAATTGCACCTTTTCATGTTAAATTTTTCAAAAATTTCTGACTTAAAAGGGTGGACCCACTCATGCTCTCAAGCTTGCGGCTCGTTTTAAGATCGGACCCCTGCCTTCAAAAAGCTAGATCCGCCCCTGAAACAATAACGTCCGAAATATGTAACATTCAAGAAATGTATTGAGTACGATGGTTCGACTAAACGTTATCAGAATTTGTACACGAATCCTCATTTATTCATAGAGTACAGATGTTAATATGAGATAGATCCAGTAAAATACTTGACGTAAAGTGGACAGATTGTTTTTATTTCAACCTTTTCACATCTTCCCTTGACCGTGATAGCACAGTTTTTCATTACGTGGTAGTTTCTTTTTCAACACGAATTTTAGGTTTACCCACAATCGTCCTATTTCTTCAGTATTTTGTTCACGATTATTGATATATTTCCGAACCACAAACAAAACTATCAATTTTGTTTAGAACACTTAGATATCTTCTCTTTGAAGATTTTACACACAGCACAGAAGATTACAAACATACAGTTAGTTTCTGCAGTTTCGCAGAAAACCCTATTGCTTTTGGCCCGTCTTTATTATTATTATTATTTACACATATTATTTTTCCTACAAAATTTACCTCTAAAAGTCTCTCTCCTCCTACATTTTTCAACTGATTTACATAAAATTCATCAATTTTTGACTTTTTAAAGTAGTTGTATGAGAAAAATTTTTGTTATTGAGAAATCACCTATAGTGTCAGAAACAAAGGTGTAGCTAAGAACATGAATAGACTATTTTTGAGAAGTTTTTAAATTAGGTGTTTCCTAAATGCTAAATTGGACTTCAATCAACATTTCAAATGAATCAAAAACTTAGTTGGGGCGAACCATTTCCGCGTGT
>JAYMFW010158264.1:1009-17993 GCA_036785005.1 Tubulanus punctatus | reverse complement strand
ACAATGGACAATAAATCGGATATAGCCAGTTTGTACATTCAAATCATCTCAACCAAGACTAACTAGTTGATCACACTCCATGTTTGCCCGAAATCCGGGTATTTTATGACGTCAATGGTGCGCAGCGCTATTCATTAAATCCAAAAATGTAAAAAATGACCCGACCTAGTATATGAATTATGTATGAATAGTGTGAATTGAAGCCAGGAAAACCTTTTAGCAGCACATCAGAGGCGGTCATGCTGATTTTGTGTTTGTGGGACACGTATAGATATTTTTAGAACGCTGGTCCGAAACCAGTCTTTTCGATCGACGTTTCAGGGGTAATTATATACAGTTTGCGTTTTAGAAACGTCATTTTGGTTCGAACCAATCCAAACAAAGAAAAATGACATATCTGACAAATATTGTTGAAACCCATTTTTGTTTCCACAAGAAAATTAATCCACACAACAAGGACTCAATCATAACAATAAAAGACACGATTTTATCGTCATGGTCAAATAATTACAGTAGGGCCTACTTTATCATTGACGAAAGTTTCATTTGATAAATCTATAAGGAAATGTATTGCCAGCAGAAGATATTTCGTATTTATTCTTAACTAAGCAAAAAAACGGTTACATCCCATAAGGAAATGTTTTCAATTTAAACATAGTATGACATAGAGTTTATTGCAATGAATTCCAAGGCTCTACCTTAATGAAAAAATACCCACTATTTATCCATCATATACGTCCCTAAAATTGTCTCAACTTTCAAATATGTAGGGTACCGGTACATTACAGAAAAGATTGCGTTTTATATCAAAATTCAAAGGATTTCCAGTGTAATAAGAAAGGTTTATTTGCAGCAATTTTTAAACTTTAACTGAAGAATTTATCAGAAATAGTTCATTTTGTGGTTTTGCTCAAAAATCTTCATGATTTTGACTCTACATACCAACTTGGTAATTATGACGTCAAAATGTTCAAATTTCAGGTGGGGGTACGAAAGTGCAAAATCCCCTAAGGTCGATGTGCACTAGGCGTCAGAAGGCCGGGGAGACCTCGCATAATAAGCACGAACAATAGCATATTATATGAAAATGAATTTCGATATGGTTGGAATGTAATAATAACATTTAGTTGAATGAATTCTTTGAACTGGATGTTTCACATTAATTAAGACATGTAATATTTTAATGTAGTTTTTTCTCGAAATTTTAGCTCCGAGAAATAATGGAACACGTGGAATCATTTGTTCAGTACACTGATCGATTCCTGAATGACAAGACGGCGACCATGTCCATAGCGAACGACGAAATACGCTCAGAAATGCCGGCCGAAAAACGGATGCAAGCTGATATAGTAAAAATAACAATCATTGTATCAATATGTGGGCCAAAAAACACACCCAAATCAATATTTACTGATTATCGATATTTACATCACATTGCATGTGCATATAGAATTAACCAGTTTGCCATATATAATCAATGTTGCAAATTTCATGAAGTACGAATTACGCTTTCAGAATTGCTAAAAAAATGTATCGATATATGTTATATTTGGAGCACAGAATCACATTGTCAAGGAATTTAAACATTTTGCTAGAATGTTAATGACAATACGTTGACAATCAACTATTAGTTGTATTTATTATACATTGAAAGGAACTGAAGAAACTACCGGGAATAGATATTTATGACAAGGGGGACGCGGTCGATGAAGCTTTAGAAAACTACATGGAACAAGGGTGAGACAACTGGAGAGGAATCGAGCCTGAAGCCTGTTACTATGATAATTTCCCCCAATTTTAGTATTTTGTAGTCGGGAGAAACCCATTGCAAAAATATGTGTCCATACCCACTGCGCTGGTTTATATCGATCAAATCATAGCAAAAATAACGTCGAGGAGAAATAATATTATCTTCAACTCATAGTTGAACAAGATTAATTTTTCTGTGACACGTTTCAGGTTTCTCGTCACAGAAAATCGAAAATCGTGTTCTCACCTACCACTCGTGGTAGATTCAATCATGTCCCACATAAGTCTGAATTTTCCTATCGAAGCACATTGCTAGTCGAACTGCATCTCGATTAGTGAATATGGCTTCAAAATTGACATGTAACTAAAAAATACCAAGTGGTGCATAATGAGCTGGTTCAATTTTTTCTTCAGCGCCATTCCCATGACACCTCGAGCCCCTGTGCCAAGTAGCCGGCAACGTCGAACGTCGATTATAGCGACACCTAGAATTGAAACAACTTGGGAAGAACAGATTCAAGTTTTTGCAATAAACGCAATCCGTCATTTGATAGAGGACATTAAACTACAACCGCCAAAACCCAGTATATTCAGTAGACCGATCGCCTTCCTGCTCAGCGATCAGATGAAGCTGATTGGTAAATACGTCCATGAGATATTATTGGCTGCCGATAAATTGGTGCATTTTGGATTAAAGAACCAGGTACCTCAGAAGTTTACCATGACTGTCTCATTATCAAACGAAATCGAAAATTTTGGGCACCTAATTGATAATTTGCGTTGGTTGTAGGCGATCTTGTTCTCATGACCCGACATACATTTGACACATTTATACAACTAAAATGATAGTTTCATCCATATCAAGTCATTAGTCGTATTTTGAAATGAAATAACGCGAAAAACACGTTAAGCGACGATGGCGCGCGCCATCCGCTTCTCGTGTGCGCCGGGCTTTAAACCGAAGCATTTTACTTACATTGCATACCGTCATTATTCAGTCCCGGTTAGCTCAAAATTCAACTAATTCAGCGTGACCGATAACCTTGATCGATATAACGAAACCTTTCAGAGACGCCTGTGAGCCAGTGGCATTTAGCACATGAAGTTACTAAATAAGATATATATTTCTCGACCACAGTTAGGTTCCGCATTTTCTTCTTCAAAGATTTTCAACAGACCAACATTTCATAAAGAAAGTAGATATGCGTCCAATTACTTTAACTTCGATGACAGTAAAAACTTTCTTACCACTTCTGATATTTTTCTCTGAAATAGTTTCGTGGTACAATTTTACAATTACTTGTTTAAGCCACGAAATGAATTATCGCGATTGTTTCGAACGTTGGACCATTGGTCCATGTTCTAGCAGTAAGGAATCCTTCAATTTTCTGGATATGGTTGTTGATTTCGACGATTGGCAGATCCGCAGATTCGCCATATGATTTTGTGGTTTTTGCTTTGTCTACCATCAAAATACGATCGCGGAAAATAAAGAAAGCCTGTTTTTGATAAAGTTTATGTTTCCTTTAACATTTTAAAGTGATTTTTTTCTATCTTTTAAGATTGCTTTCTATTTTAAGAATTTTCTAGGGGGAACCCCGTGCTAGAAACGGCCTTGACTTGTTTCATAAACATGAGTACTTTCAAGGCCCCTCGATTCATCCCTTTAGACCATTTTCTAGAATATCTATAGAATCATATTTCTTACGTTTTAAGTATCACCTGTAAACTTATCTTTCTTTCTTTAACCTTTCTTCTTCAGCAAAGCCATTACACAATATTGTTTAATATCGGAGCGAGAGGGACGGGTGAATACTTTCCACGGTCGCCGACGAAAACTACCACCAAGCGGGATGAACTAGGAGCCTTTCGTATGACGACCCCAAAACTGTCGAAATCAATCAGCGAACACAGCTTGATTAGACACAGCCAGGTCAGTTCCGATTAAGCCTGGTGCAGACGATTGTTACCGCCCTACCGTGATAACACGGGCGTTGCTAGAGTGCACTAGGTCTGCAATTGTTTTACTGCTCCATCTCTCCGAAGACATTCCAAAATTCAATTTGTCTGAAGAGCTGATAAATACTTTTCCATCTCTCTTGCGGCTTTTGAAACAGTTGCTCAGACTTATGCTTACTATACTTATCACATTTGCTCTCACGAACGATGGATTCGTAAGAATTCCCACAGGGGTGGATCTAGGTTTTAAAATAAGGAGGGGGCCGGTGAGAAATTTAGAAAATCCTTATATGCAATTTCAGCGCTTTTTAGGGTAATTTCTTTGCCGTTAGACGTCGTCAGGTTCTAGCCAATCACAGCCAGAACATGGACGGAGTCTCTGTGATTGGCTGGAATTTGGCGACGTTTAACGGCATTTGACACCGTCAAAGGTGCGAATCGACCTTAAAGGGTTGCATCCCGAGTGCTGTTAATTGTCTGAGAAAAATAGAAATATGCTGATTTAGGATTTAAGAAGCATTTTTTAGTAAAAGCAAACAAATACGTTCATCTGAGGTAGTTTCTTTGTGCGTAATCTGAATATCTTGTTTGTGATTCTCGAAAATGCCTAATTGGGTTTTAAGGTAAATTATTTCCATGTTATTTTTACTAAAAAATGTTCTATTATTCTATTTTGATACATATATAGACATAATTTGTTGTTACATAATAAGTTGTACAAAAATCCATTGAAGACTCCAAAAAGGGAACTCTTTCTGATGCTTATATCTCCTTCACGGTAGCACTATCGAGATTTTACCTTCATTTGCTTTTCCCTCTAATATAGTTTGTATTACCACATTTCACAGATTAGTCTTTTATTTGATAGGTATATGAATACTATAAAAACCCAAAAGTTACAAAGATAGCCAACAATTTTTGATTATTGTCAATTTTAAACGCCGCCAATGCCATTTGAAAAAAGAAATATTTTAAGTTGATGGCGCCAGTGGTTACCTCTCTATAGGTTTCCGTCTATTGGTACTGCAAACCTCAGCGTGACAGAAAGAAATCAAATAAACGTATAATTCAGAATAACGAGAATCTAGCGCCCAGTTTTCGTTAAATGAACGAAACGTGTTTGTTAATAATTCAATAGTTTCCTATTGATCTGGAGGTACACAAGCGTTTCAAAGAACAGGTCTGACTACAAACAATCTGAATTCTGTACATTCAGTTGGTACATAAAAAAACCAATTCGTCGAATAGAAACAAGCATGAAAACGACAATTATCTGTTAGTATTTGCACAGGATCAACTTGATGTTAGCTCACAGGCGTATTAGCATGTGGACCAACTGCACAATATATGTGGCGTAATGATTTGTGAAGTTTGTTTAAGATATGATATTAAGCATATATGACAGGATTGTGTAGGAGGCGTGGAAAACCGTTCGCAGATATATGTTTCAATTTCGCAGTATGAATAAAACGCCTTAGGATATTACGTTGAAATTACATTGGCAAGTGGATAGTAATTTAAGTTTAAAAAGGGTTTTGTGTCAATGTTTTACATCTTTGGATGTTTTGCTTTTTTAATTCATCGCACATCTTATTGGGATTTACACAGTTTTTCATAGTCTAAATTGATATTACTGATATTGTGGATATAACCGATGGTGAAATTCCGTGATTCCCCGAGAACCGAGATCCTGTTTTAAGCTATAAGTTCCACATCGATCACGGAAATACCGGACCAGAACCGGAAGCAACTGGTCAGTACCAGCTAAAGGAGTTGTGTTGTGTTCCTGATCAAAAAGCTAAATCACTATCCAAGAATACACGGATTTTCTATTTGCATTAAGATGCGCTCCGTTGTCAACCGCAACCCACGATTGTCATATGACTAATCGATTGTTACGTTCGCGTAGAGTGTAGCAGTTGTCGAGTAAGTAACGCGTACAATTTGTCTTTTTTCGAATGGTCGTATTGTTCGTTGCTATAACGTCTATACCAAACATAATGTGACATGACGTTTAATAGAGGAATCCCACACTTTTAAACAAACAAACAAGAAAAACTAGGAATTAAACTTTAAACATTTGGTACTTGCGTTTAAAATTCAAATCTTGTTTTGGGGTTTCAAAGTGTGGGGTTTTCTTTTATGATATGTACACGGATTATTGTGTTGTTGAATCGTGAACTTATACAATATCTAAATCTAAACGTCGTTGATTTAGTTTAGCGCGTGGACAGTGTCTTCGCGTAGGATTCAATTAAGGAATATCAGGGTGTGCTGATGATGGATGAAGTTCCCCTAGCTTTGGGCGATTTTAGGAAATATACTGTAACCGATCTGTAATACACCATGCAAGGTAGTTACGTGTCAATGATTTACGTCGGAGAGAGAGCTTTTTGAGTTTGCAAAGCCATGTCCCGGCTTATATGCAAGGCAAATTCATCCTATATAATTTCGTTCAGTCAAACATATGTGTATTGAATTAATAGAAGTTCGAATGCTGAAATTCTATTCTTCGTTGTTTCATATTTGAGCTAAATTGAACCTCTTAATTTTGATGAATTCTTAAATGTTTTGAATAAATCTTTCTAAAGGAAAATATAGTAATTTTTTTAAAAAATGACGATGATTAAAGTAGTCAATTATGGCTCCCTTTTGATTTTTTGGTTTTCCTTGACCTATTTACGGGGATGTAGTAAGTTCTGCTTGTCTATGCGCGTATATAAATGTTAATTGATTGGAAGATATAACTTTAAGGATACACTAAATACATACCCCAAACAAAGACAATTTTCATCAGTCGGGTTAAACGAGTTATAATTGCTAGATTTTTCAGCTGCAATACAAATTTGTAATATATTATTTGAACGAGACTATGAAATCATAAAATAAATGTAATTAATTGATCTAATTGCCACAGCACTGGAAATTTTCTCGGAAAATAGCCCAACTTTGACCTCTTCGCTCTCCGTAAAGGTAAAACGGACCAAAAAGTTTTTTGTCAATCGGAAGCCAAGTAAAACTATTTAAATCACGCTAATTTTTTCCCAATTTGTAACTAAACAATTAAAAGATCACCCAAATTATAGGGTCAAATTAAGCTCGATTCGTGAAACAATAAACAACAAAATCTCAATATTTTTACTTTTGTTTAATACAGAACGTGGATCTACGTTTAATCAACCAGCCAACGTGTGCGGAAATTACACCACATTGAACTGATATTAAATAACGGGATTAATGTGCGTGGTACTGGTAGCATTAATCCCAGCACGTTTAAACGATCATAGTCAACTATACGACTATTTACCGCTTACATTTACGCCATAAACCGATTGTGTATTTGTCCACTCGTTGGTCCACAACGAGCAATTTACATTAGCAATAAAACCTGATCGCAACCTGTGTTGGACGTATATGCGGCTTAATGCTTGACGGTACGTCAAGCGAATCACTGAAAACAACTACCACATTAATCGGTGAAATAAAAGTTGTATCGTTTTTCTTTCTCAATCACGGAATTTGTGGCAAAATTATGATGGATATTGCATTCTTCGAGAAGTGAGCTTAATCCGAAGAATATTCGGTAAATAAACATAGTCGGACAATACGATTTGGAATATTCGAGCCTTGTTCTAGTTACAGGAAACTATTTCATATATATTTTCCAAGCAGGGAGGTGGGAGAGTAACGGAATAACTACAGGAAAAGTTCCTACCGATTATCACATCAAGTGCTTGGAAAATGTGCGTCGTGTAAGGATGAAATAGGTCGGCGTTGATGATGATGACGAATTTACCTCGAATATCAACACTGCTTAATTCTGACTAATTTATTCTAATGCCGATCATATCACATTCTGCCGGGACAATCTATGGATTAATTTATTTCTGAACTCTCTCGGTCATTGCGGTTCAGAATTAGAATGATGTGGCATTAAACTGAGTCTATTCGATAGTGTTGCAGTTATCCGGAAATCGTTTAATTTACTTCGCCCTTAATGGTGACTCTTTTTAAGTATATAAGCGTATATTACACTCATAGACAATGACGACATTAGGGTTAGGACAGATAAACGCCAGCCGGGATAAGCCATCAGTCGCGCGTCAACCTTTCGGAGGTATTTACAGGAGTAAAACATGCGCTTCTATCCCGTCAAAAAGGATGACAAGACAAGTTCAGGTAATTAACAATAAACCTAGACATTAGGGCATGTGCAGAACTAAAACTTCAAATGTCCGTACCGTGCTGTAGGTCATGGATTTTTATGAAACAATCAGAGTCCGGACTGTTTCAAGAACAGCAATATGATAAACAAGAGAACTCTATGAATTCTGGAGGGAAATTCTATTTGCTCTTCAAGGTTTCATTGCTCTTCTAGACCTTATTACTGTCATATATCACATCTGCTATATTTTTCCACTGCAAACAATTCTCACGTGAATCATATTGATATTAATATTGTCAGCAACAAAACAAGAAATTATGTTAGATTGATGAAAATGGTATAAATGACTTTTTAAATTACTTGTCCGTTTTATGATCCACTCTTCTATTAAAATATCCAATTTGACATTAAGAGTCCAAAAATTTATTCTCAACATTTTGGTAATATTGTGAATCTCACAGACGGGTCTGTTGCTTTTGTTGTTATGTTCTACACATTTTCAATGAAAAAAATCGGTTCCATGTTACATTATCACAAGATTAGAATCTCCTGTAAATGTCCAAATGATGGATACTTTTTCATTCTGTAGTTAGAGTGGCTAAAACACTGGGATCAGTACCTTTTGGAGTTTTGGTCATTGCTAGTTCAATTATAGCTTACATTTTATCTTTGAGTGACTACGAAAGATGAAAGAAAATACCATGGCGATTGTATTACAAATTTCTATCTAAGACATATAGAATCTACAACGAGTGGTAGCTGGGAACTAGATTTTCTGCTGACGAGTGAGGGTAATTATCCTTAACGAGGCTCTGCCGAGTGAAGGAGAAACCTGAAACGAGTTGCAGAAAATCTTGTTCCCAGCTACCACGAGTGGAAGATTTTATTTCTCCCATAATTTGTCACTTTACATAGGATTTCATCGATTTTACTACAGTTTTACGAGAATGGGATCGAATAACGCTGTGTGGAATTCCGCTGATTAAGAAATAGTGCAGTATTTCTATTGGCTACTCTGTATATCAGCCAAATGATCATAGTGAGATCGAATCACATCGAACGCGTACTAATCGACTTAAGAGGTTGGACGAATATTTCCGCATCATCCATCTCGCACTACTAGTGACGTAATTATGGGAGAAATCATAGTCTCGACAATAATTTCATTTCAACCCTCATTTTAACATGTTGAGTTTTTTCTGTGTTTAAATGTTGATATCCACAATATATACTACAGTAGAATCCAGTCAAGTCGGATCCGACCAACTCGGACAAAAATTGAAAAAAAATTTCCTGTGCATATATATATGTAGTGTATTTTTCAAATCTAAGTCGGACATATTTTCCCGTTAAAATAGGACCCTTCATAAGTCGGATGATGGAATGTCGTCTGGGGAGAAAAAGTTTTAAAATCCAGACCTGTATACGGCAAAATATAAACAAACATCTGCGCCGTATATACACTGCAACAGACGAACGAATGTGTTGCTATGCTACTACGATCGTAGGCCTATACACTCATTCATTCACAATAGAGCACTTGGGAGTTCTGTTAGGCCACGGTCACACTTAATTCGTACACGAAACACTTGGTTTCAAGGCCGTGGTCACACCTACGTACGAATATTTCAACGTCGACGTCCGACGATATCGTCCATAAACTGAGACATTGACAAACACAAGGATTCGGCGATAACGTCGAAAAATGAAACATGTTCCATTTCTCGACGTTATCGTCAAACATTTGTCAATTTCTCAAATTGTGGACGATATCGTTGGACGTCGACGACACAGAATTCACGCGTAGGTGTGACAGCGGCCTTGAAACCAAGTGTTTTGTGTAGACTTATAAATGGCGGGAAAAGTCATCATGATCAGACGATTGCGTTGATAAAATGTTACCTCCCGTAAGAGGAGTAGGGCCTAGGCATGCCTATAGTAGGCCTATAATAGCGCTGCGCTACATTGACGTCATAAAATACCCGGATGTTAGACAAACATGAAGTGTGATCAACTAGTTAGTCTTGATTTGAATGTACAAACTGGCTATATCCGATTTAGTGTCCATTGTAAACGACATTAAATAAGGGTCACTATCATTACATGTCGAACTCAGACTAACAAGACCATGGGTGACCGAGAACGTGGACAATTAACTAAAAGTAGATCTGTAGCGCAGCGCTATTTATATATATAGAGTGGTCGATATTTCAAAACCTCTATCGCGCTTATACGTAGGCCTTTAGTATTAATAAACATTTGCCGTTGGCTGTCTACAGTAATATTATAACCTTACAAATAGATAAACACAAGACCTTTACTCGTAAGAAAACATTTTTTAATGATACAAAATGCCGATAAAAACAGGCAAGTCGATAGTAAAAATATAATTTGGTAAGTAATTTCCGATCTGACCCTTAATTTTTAAGCTTCAATTATAAGGAATATAACTTCAAAACTTTCCAACACTTAATTCGAATTTCGCTTAAGTCGGACACAATTTTACGGTCCCATTAGATCCGACAAAGGCGGATTTTACTGTATTTGTATTTTTCCTATTTTTTACAAGCTGAAGATTCTTACGAAAATATCGCGTTATTTTTAAATGTTACGTTTTTGAAAAAAAGCATATTTTAATTAACAATGATTCGATTTGCTCTGATTTTAGGATAGCGAGGGCGGTCGTGAACTAGGCTCTAGTATGACAATCAGCCGCATGCACACAGCTTTATCGATGTCTGATATCGACGTGCGGAAATCGCATTCAAGACAATCACAATCCGCTGCACCATCCAGCGGTACTACTAGTGAGGTAACCAAAATCTCTGCCACGCCACGAATTACGAGATCGACCTCGGATCTGTCGCTTTTTGTACTCGTTCAGAGAAAGATGGTTCAGCACAATTAGCGAATACGGGAACTATAGGCTATAATAAACTTATTTGATCAAATTGATGCATCTTTAATCAAAAGTATAACCCTTTCAAACACCTTTGAGATATTAGTGGTCAGTATCACGACTTCGACTTTTGCTGCGTTATTATATTTGTTGCTGGAAAAAGTCGGCATTAACTTTAAGCAGCGATGACGTCACAACGTGTATTGAAAGTAGCATTATATGTAGCATAATAACACGTTTTACATGAGAGGTAACCCACAATTTGATTTAATAATGTTGATAGTTGAGTGATAATAACTGTTTATTCCAGAGATCCTTGCGGTCATCTCGGTAGGTCATATAGTAAATCATCACAGATTAGTGGGTTTTTCGTACATCATCCTACCCACATATTGACATCCCCCCAAATATGGCATTTGTAGTGGGAGAAACCCATTGCGAAAATATGTGTCGTCCACCCACTGCGCTGGTTTAAATCGATAAAATCATATAAGAAATTTTAAATTATAACGTAGTCCAGGGGAGAAAAAAAATCGGCAAGCCTCGTATAGAAAAAACCCCTCACTCGTCACAGAAAATCTTGTTCTCACCTATAACTCGTGATAGATTCTATATTTCGACATCAGATTTTTTTTTTGCGACACTTCTGCACTTGGTAGTTTGTTACCGTTGTTATGATTATTTTCGAGTACCTGACGATGACCGCTACTCTAGAATATTTCTGGAATAAGATTGGGGGGTTTTTCTTGGATTATATCAACACAGATTATTGTGTTTATCGTTTAAAATGTTTAATGTAACATGAAAAAGTTTATTTTTCAGAGGTCTAAAATCTATCTTCACGGTACCCAATCAACGGCTAGAGAGCGAATGACGCCAAAACATGCATTGACCGTTGCAAAAGCCACTTTACCTAAATCCGGTATGGTGAAACTTACAGCCCTGTCTCAGGAACGAGATAATCCGAATCTATTCGACAATAAAGGTATTAAAACCATTGAGGATTATAAAGCTAGGTTCATGTCATACATTATTTGTGCATTCTTTTCCGATCCATTCGAATCAAGTATAATTTTTACTTAAGAAAATCCAGGTAAACTATCAGTTTTATTTCCAAGAGTAACAAGAAAATATCATGGGGAAAATGGCCCAAAAAATATGACTGTGGTGTTTTGCAAACACCGCGGTCCCCGAAATCATACCGTGTAGCTAAATGACGAATGTAGAAATACATTTAGGCCTACAGAGACCTAATTGAGAACAAGCTGGCAGGCTCAGATGAGTTACGCATTATAGCCTCGTCTATACTAGACATTTGAATCCGGGTTTACCGTCTACACTAGAGGGTAAAACGCGGCTTTTGCTGCCTAAACGCGGCTTTTGCTGCTTAAGCGCCGCTTTTACAAACCCACCAATAATTGGTGTTTTTTTATTCTGAAGCTGCGTCTGCTGAAGCCGCGTCTAGTAGTGTAGACGGTGATTCGCCGAGATGCCGGCTTTTAACGTAGATCCGAGTACGGCAACAGATGGCGCTTCGTTTGATTACGCGTACATGAGACAATCAGGTACGAATCCCGATATTCTCAAAATTTTGTTTTCAATTATTCGCGTTTTTTATGAAAAGTGGGAGCTACCAATGGTTCTAAAAATGATTTTTTAATAATTTGATAGTAATCATAATTCTCAGGGTGGATTCCTTGGATCAAATTCGCGTGTAAATGAATTTTTTCACAGTGAGTTGAAGTGTCGAGTAATTTACATTTTTTTAATATTCCGTTTGCGTTTAAAAGGCTAATTTCACTATCCGATGACGCAAAACCGCTTCGTTGTTATTTTAGAAAAGGTTTAGTTTATTCCATTGGGATAATTTAGTCAGAGATTGCCAGCAAAATCGGAGCTTCAAATTATTTACAAAACTTGTATGAACTCGGAAGTAAAGCGGAAGTGCTCCACATGTCCAAAGCGATTTTTTACCACCGAAAGCCAGCTTCTCCAATTCTAATGTAGACGCTACAATATAGCAAAGCCGCGTTCACATTAACGCGGCTCCGTAAAACCCGGCTTTAAATGCTCTAGTATAGACGAGGCTTAACTGTAATTCAACTTATGATTAATGTTGAATATGCAGCCACGAAAGCCACACTGCTCCCACCAGGGGCCACTCGATTATCGATCACCCCGTGTATGTGGCTGTATGGCACGTTTTAAGGTCGCCACATTTCTCATTGAAAAACAACAGTCAACCTCGCGTGACTGGAATCTGCACAAGTCATATACTTGACTGAGTCGTATTATTTTTCTGGTCCCTGTTCATTTCCCTTCAAAATGCCTTTGGTATCTTGTTATATGTCGTAGTTTATAAGTCGTATAAACGCCGAAGTCGTATTAAGTGTTCATGTCCCGAATGCTATTTCATAGGTTAGTACAACTGTCTAAGTCGTAATGATATCGAGCGGAAATCGCATTCAAGTCGCATTATATCAGTGACAATCCTGTCAATGAGACAGTTTACAGTTTCTATCCGACATTTTGTCAGGGTACCACAGGACCCAATTTTGGGCAATTTTTTCAAATTTTCTTGAACAACATTTGCGTGCATGTTGTCGGTCTTTCATATAATGGGATGAAGTTTTCATAATTCAAAACTGTAGAAAATCACCTTTCGAATAATGTAAACGAGAATTTTGTAGCAACAATTAGAAGCGGTTACGATGTAAAAATGTGTCGCCACTTTAAAATCTCGCGTAGTGCAATCAACGTGAATTTCTAAATCGGGGATAGCTTAACCATTGGTTATCAGATATTTATGAAAATCCACGGAATGATCGAGAATTTGCTTGTCTTTCTTAAGTAGTTTGAAATTTTAGTTTACCGTCTGTACTTATTGAACCATGGTTATTGAAATTGAAAATTGGCCTTTGTGCGCCAGCAAGGCATCAAGATCAGCCTTGTGTTGAGTGTGAGGCCATTATTTTTCAAATAAAAATCGGTTTTGCTGGGAATTAATTGAATCAGTAAAAAATTAAACTTGTCTTTAATTAAGAATAGATCTCCGAAACAAATTTAGGTAGATTATAAGCATCAGCTGAGAGAGACAAATTGTGACTGGTCCTTGGGCTCTGCGGGGGTGTTTAGTATTGTTACCAAACACCGATCTTAGTAACAAAGTTCGGAGTTCATGATTACCACAATCTCATAAGTCATATATATGACATAAAAATTTATAAAAGCCAAGAATGGAATCACTAAATATTTTCATAAAGTTTAATCATCCCATCAAACAGGACCACAGTATTCAAACGTCGCACAACATTGGATCAACGCCGATAACATTTGGCAATTGAAATTTGGTCCAGTGTTTGCTAGGTTAAAAAATAACCAAATTAGCTCCTCATTCGTGATTTTAATGACATTGTTTTCTATTTATGTAGAAGAAGTCAAACGACAGAAAGTAAAACCAGCACCAATGAGCCACAAAAAACTACAACAGAAACAGAAAGATCTTCTCGGATTCGGGCACATACACTCAGATCAGATCCGATACGCCCGTGAACCAGACTGGTTAGACCGCGATTTACCCGGTACCACGTTCCGTGATTTACAGAGAACCATCCTGCAATTTAGCGTAGGTTTCAAATTTCAGTCGGAATTATAGAATAACTTGAAAAAGAATATAATAGATACTAGCTGAGTGCCCGTGAAATCACAGACATTTAGTAGGCCTTCTTGGCAGGTTCATGATTGAATAGATTTGCAAGTATTATGACCAATAACAAAGTGGTTTTTTGTTCATTTTCTTCGATCTCATAGCCTAATGAATATATTGTAAATTTGCCGAAATCAAAGAAAACAACTATGAACATAATAACCACTGACGTGGCGCTTCCCCGTAATAAAACAGCTTTAATCAGTCAACAAATATTAATATTTCATTAATTTTTTAAAGATCTATTCTCATGGTTTTGTTCATAATTTGGCAATTGTCTGTGATGCTGGTGCATTATTACATTCAGATGGGATAGGTGCCGCGGACGGGGCCAGCCGCATAGCAGTGCGAGTTTTACTAATTAAACGCGAGACGCTCTCCCTTAATCGAAAAAGGGCCATAAACTGAAAAAAATACTGAAAATAAAATTCCCCGCGCAAGTATTGAACCACAAACCTAAGGGTTGCAGAGCGTTTCATTAATATGTCCATAAATAGACAGACAGTAGACAGCTGTAGGACTTATTCTTATTTCTAAAATAAACATCTATAAAAACGTTTTCGTAGTGTTTTAAAATGAAAAAAGTGTTTTTCTCGTAATAAAATGATAAAAACTACGTCAGCATAAAACGGGTTCCGATCCCGGATCGTCAGAAACACGATCCATCGCCTTACAGACTACGCCAACGGTACGCTGATTTCATTGAAGTAACGACTACATATAAACAAAGTTTATACGAATGTACGCGCGAGGCTTATGACGTCATCATTTAAGAAAAATCCATTTTTTGTCAATTTTTGCCGCGCTTATCATACATTTGACCACCCTATAACAATCTACATAGTTTACTGCAGCTTATGACACCCGACACGTGTAAGTACTCCCCGCGGTTTAAACGCCATCGCAACGATTAGAAACGGCCTTACCGTTTTATTATATAGATTAGTACTCGACAGTTACGTTTTTCTGCCTTATCAACATTAACCTGGTTTGGTTAATGTTGGTTTGGCATTTATAAATAAATGCCAAACCAATGAATGTAGAATTCACATCAGATTGATACCAAATGCACACAAGATTTAGCTAAATCTAATTCATTGAAATACAAATGATTTTTTATTTCCGAATAGCCTTTTGCTATTTATGGTTTTATTTTCAACTTTAACAGCTATTTAGAGTTATGAAATAATATCAATGCTAAATAGATATCGTTGAAACTAATTCCTCTGCATTCATGATTTATTTCATCTATACATTCATTCACACTTTTGTGGGATGCGAGGAAAGTACCTTTATATTTTATTCTCACAAGTTACTCCACAATATTATACTCTCTTTTCTCTCAGGATTTCAAACCGCAAAAAGAACAACCGACATTCTTCAGCTTTTCCGGACAAAAAGTCGACCCGATGCTCGCTCAAGGTCACCCTACCACTCAATCGAAGGTGGTCGATTCCGAGTATCGGCAGAGTCCGACGATTACGCCCTCTTTTGGTCGTGAAGATGACGACATCGTGGAAGGTCACAGCTCAGTTCCACCGCAAAGTCCTAACATCAGTTCAACTGACCTGGTTGACGGGGATTTAACGAAAATACCTTCTGACCTATTGACCGGACGTCTTCGTGATCTTACATAGAAATAATGAAACCGTCTTGATCCAGATTTTATAAGGCTACGATGTATTTTTTTTAAAATTACGGACCCTGATTTTCTGCGATTATTTCAAGGACTAAAACATTTCGTGTATGTATTTAGTTCCCGAGTTTAACTTTTCTGAAGATTAAGAAAATCATTAACTTCTATTAATATGATAGTCATTTCATTACTGTACCTAGTGATTGACGGTCCGTCATTTCTTAAATGTTTTGTCATTTTCTGTAAAAAGAAACATTAATGGAAACTGTTGAATGCACTAATGTCTGAGGAAACCGCTAGATGGAGCGATGGAGCCAATTTTGTGAAGATGACATATTCTCATCAGAATGCTTACCCGGCCGGTGCATTGCGTTATTTGTACATATTCGACCATCCGGAAATGGAACAGGTGCAAGTCTAAGGGGGGGGGCTCTCGAGGGTCCGGACCCCTGCCTCTCACTTGAAGTTGCCATTGTATTTTCTAATGTGAAAAAAAATTCACGGTCAAATTTCTTAACTTATGAATATATCCATACTTTTTTGGTCTAGATTATGCGAAAATGTACCATTTTATACTCAATCTTTTAAAAAGTTTCTGACGTGAGAGGGGGACCCGTTTGCGCTCCCCCAGCTCGCGATTGCGGACTTCGACGCTTCACGGCTCGTTATTAGTGCCCTAAAAATCTCACCTAGACCCCTGCCTTCCAAAAAACCCAGATCCACGCCTGTGTAAAGAATTCAAACGTTATTGTTCCATCGATTTACTGGTTCGCCGACTCGATTCTCCAGACGCCTCCGTGGATAAAATCTGCTTTTTTGATATGTGAAATAAAGACTATCTTAATGAAAAACAGCCCGGGGGGGGGGCGG
>JAYMFW010158042.1:0-16056 GCA_036785005.1 Tubulanus punctatus | reverse complement strand
TCATTCTGTTACTGATGTTGTTTTCTTTTGATTATTTTTTCACAGTTTTCGACAATAAATGAAACCCCGTTGGGCCATCTTTCATTAACATCCTCATCGGACGACCCAATCCATGTAAGTATATATTTATTCTGTATCTATACCTCTGTCAATAATTATGATATGTAATAATCTATGGACGGCCACTTTGTAGTGTTAATTTGGGTTGCATTGACTCGTGCATCATTCTGGCACTGAATTATCTACAATATGATCATGGAGTTGCATTGAGGAGAGGGGGTGTTTCTTGTCTTGGGAACGAGTGCGTGTCAACGGTCTCCCTCGAGGCTGCCTAGAGGTCAATTTGTGTATGTGACAGCAACTGTACTAGCAACTAGGGTGATTCACTCCTCGGTATCTGAACAATCAATATAAAGAAGCCTTTTTCAGGATAAAAATTCAAATTCGTAAAAAGAGTTACTGAATTAGATAGTAATTGTCATTCTGTTACTGATGTTGTTTTCTTTTGATTATTTTTTCACAGTTTTCGACAATAAATGAAACCCCGTTGGGCCACCTTTCGTTTACATCCTCATCAGAAGACCCAGTCCATGTAAGTATATATTTATTCTGTATCTATACCTCTGTCAATAATTATGATATGTAATAATCTATGACCATGAGATATAATAATCAGATTTCAAAAATTAATGATAGAAAGTGATTTATTAAGAAATATAACTGCTATCTCCAGGTGAACTAAACCAAGATTATAACCAACAGCTATATGTTATAAGAGATCAATAATACGATAAATAATATTATCATAACTCGTTCACTGATTGTGATTTTGTTAATGAATTATGAAAAAAATGTTCTCACGTCAAAATTTCGCAGTCACTGTTATATTGCGAGTAAAAAGCTATTCACCTTACTGCAGTTTGCCTCGGGTCTATTTACTGCCACAGGCGTTCACTTCTGCATCATCCTAGTACTGAATCCCTGTCTCTTGAAGTTGAAGACACTTTATTCAATGAGTCTGTTGTTTACTGTCTGCCGCCATGTTGTAACTGCGAGCAGTGTGTTGTATCAGGGAGAGGGGGTGTGAATGTGCAGCTGAACTAGGACAATATGCATACGCATAAGGCTTATTCCAGAATGAAAAATACGACACTCATCATTCATATTTGTTAAAAGAGGTAATTATGTTATTGATGTTGTTCTCTTTATTCTTTCTTCGTAGTCATTCGCAGCTCAAGGATCACCACAAGTATTTCACTATGTATATATACCTCTGTCAATGATAATGATAAGACATTAATCTATGAACGAGATATGATAATTAACTTTCAAAATTTATCGATGGAAAGTCATTTATCGAGAAATCTAACTGCAATTTTCGGGTGAACTAAACCAAAATTATTACCAACAACTCCAAGAAAAAAAACCATTTGAGATCTACAAAGTAGACCTACCCAAAAAGCCAAAAGTAAATGACAGAAGGGTAAGGTTAAGAGCACTCAGCTGATGAGTACAAAATATCTCCCGTGAAGTCGACAGTGAAGGGTACAATTTGCTGAACGTAGGTCCATCAGGTCAACAAAGGCAATCCAAATTTGAATACCTGCAATGCCGATTATATTTGACTTAAAACTGCGGTAAAGGTATAAGAAAATGAAAAACCAATGGTGTGCTGTGTGCCCACAGATATGGTGCCCCTCAAAGTAGGTGAGGGTAGTCGTGGAGTGATGATCACAGTTTTCAATGAAGTAAGTGATCAATCAAATTCAACAATAAACTTGATTCATTAAGAATTAGAATTATGTATGAGAATGTGTAAATCAACTAGGAATTAAATGGATTTAAATTTTGCTGTCATGTATTGAGTTTTTAATAAGAAATCCTCATCATATTAAGTGAAGTGCAAAGAAAATGCGTCACCACAAGTAATTATTTATTATTTATCTATATATACCTCTGATAATGATATGATAAGAACGAGATATGATAATAATGAGGCTGGAGTAAATCCCGAAACCGAGGAGCTCGATAATCCTGCATTTGAGGTTATATCGAGCACTGAGCTGATGAGGAGACAACTCTACCTTATGCTGAGCCCACATTGTAGCTCCCATTCCCCACGTATATCTCCTAAAAATTGTTTAAAATTAATTTCATTGTCCCCTAAGAACCTAAGCAACTTTCTATATCGTCACTATCATTCGCATAGCTGTTAGAGTCATGCAAGATCTTAATACATGATGTTTAATGAATTTTGTCAACAGATTTTGCTAGTATTTATGTAATTCTCATTTTTCTCCAGGTTCTCACACGTGCCGCAGCCCGGCGTCAAAGACTTCAAACAGTCAAAAACCAATTTTATCATTCAATATTCCTGCACTTGAGGTTACTGAGTACCCATCTGATGAGGAGACAACTCTACCTCCTGTTGAGCCCGCAGCGGAGGCTCCCATTTTTTCGCGTAGATCACCGAGAGCAACAAGAAAACCGACTGAGATCTACAACGTAGACCAACCCACAAAGCCAGAGGTAAAGGTAAAGGAAAATAGTAAGGGCAAGAGCACTCAGCTGTAGGAAATTTCTCCAGTGAAGTCGACAGTGTAGGGTACAATTGAATGTAGGTTCCTCAGGTCAAACAAAGGCAATCCAAATTGAAATACCTGCAATGCTGATTATATTTGACTTAAATCTGCGGTGAAGGTAAAATCTATGTTTTACAGTATTCGGTATGATGACGGAATGTATGATGACTTCAATTGCGAATGCAAGGAGAAGTGCACGCTCCTTTGACAAGATATTTTAAGAACGTTGTGTTCTCCCATAACTATCACTCTAAGAATAACCAAAATATCAATTTCATTAACTTTCTATTTTACAGACTTCATGAACGACGTTTTTCGTCTTTTGAATACAAGGTTATACCTCGATAACCTGTGATTAATCATTCTATCAATATTTAGCAGCAGTTAAACCGAACTCCACCACCACCACCACAGACCCAACTGACTCGCTACAGCAATAGCCCTAACAGCCAAATTGCAACAGTTCCAGCCGTGAGTGAAATCTCACTCATACTTTTTACAATGCTGAATTGATAAATAAGTGTCCTGTAACTTATGGCCGGTCCGGCCCAAACCTGCGGGACTCATCCGTCTATTTTTGGCGGCAGTGAATAATTTCCACGACCACCTGCCAACGGACGATGCTCGATTAAGATTATTTGACTTTCTAATTCAAGTGAAGGTTTACACGAGATTTTTTAATATTTAGTTAACATCATAAATTCTAGTTTTGGTTTAGACAAGTTATAGATATCAGTTTTGGTTTAAGCAAGTTCTGTTCTAGAAAATAAATTGTATACATCACATTTCATATAAGAATTTCAATAATAAGTTTCAGTTTTGGTTTAGGCAAGTTCTCTTCAAGTAATAAAAAATAATGCGTTTGTTTCTTGACATATTCCCAATACTTTCTACTCGTTGGTTTATAATTTTTCAGCAGATCTTTTCCCAGCTGAAGGTCAGTTTTTAATTGTCTTTAAGAACTAGTTTTATTGACTAGTTTTTTTGGTATCCGTTGTTGGAAATCTTTCAATTATCATATATTTCAGCGGTTTCTGTGTTTCAACATCAAAAACATTATGATGGTGATTTTTTCATTTGAATTCATATTGAAATGATTTCTCTCCTGTATGTCAATTTTCACTTTTTTTCTTAACCACCGAATAAGTACGAATACATAATCCAACATCAAACTAAGGATTATTTCACGTTTTAGGTATTTGTTTCAATTAGTTCATCTGTGGGGTTTACTTATTTAGTGCTTAGTTACTTTAGTATGGGGGGTTTCATTTATTTTCATCTATGGGGTTTAGTTAGTTGTTTAGTCATTTAGTAACATCAATTTTAGATTTGTATGTACCAGGCTCATGGATTGCTTCTACTTCCATCATTGGTATTGCGATTTACTCACATGTATTATATAGGTGTGGGTAATTCAATTTAAATCCTACTGCGGTGATGTTTCATCTCTTCCTTCAAAACGTGTGTTGGCAGTCTCCGATTTAAATTCAATTTAGTTTGAAGGATTTTATGATTACTTTTGTTTAATCTTGTTTTAAATTTGGTCTGGCATACGGCATCATCTTTACTTATTGTTAATCAACCCCATTTGTATGTGTATATTAAGGTCCCAAAATGTGAATATCAAAACCATATAAAAAATCGATAAAACTAAAAACCATCATCATTTTATCCAATTTTTTGTTGGCATTCATCATCCTATTTATATTTATTATTCCAATCAGATGAATTCTCATAAATATATATCTTCTAAGAATTAAAAATTTATAAAAGTTGTGCCAAAAAAAAATTCTATAACTAAAAAACAAACAGAAAAGTCATCTCATCATTATTTCATCCAATTTATTGATTGTTGGCTAAGATTCATATCCTAGCCTTTCATCCATCATGCTTAATATTCTGTATTCTGTATGTTCTACGTGTGTCTGTTGCACGAATTCATTCGACGTACAGAAAGAAACACAGGTGGAAGTTTACACGTACCCCTATACAGAAATAAGCACATTGAAGTTTACACGCAATCGAAGAAAAGAGTATCGCAAATTCATTCGTCCCAACGCAAACCGCAGCGCACGGGTCAAAATTTAGAAGTAAAGAAGAAGAAAAGAGTATCGTAAGTAAATTTTCTTCAATTCTATAATAAATTGTTTGCAACTTTCCTGATACGCTCTATAAAAGAAAAACTTTTTTTAAATAGTACTAATGTTGATTCTATCTTAATCACTGCACAGACGCACACGCTGCTGCGATCTTCTTGCTATGATGACTATTTTGTAAATTACATATGGAGAAATTATCATTTTACCCAGCAAAAGAGTGAATAGAAAGCAAAATATACCACGATAGAAGCCTCGAAAACAATTTAAAGTAATATTTTTAATTCACTGTTATTAGTATATCCGGGAAGTTGTCATATAACAACTCCCTGTTGTATCCGATTTTCTCTTTGATAATACATTTGTTGATGATTATTATTACATCGAGTGTTTATTCACAATATTGTAAATATTTCTCATTTGATAATAAATGCATTCGAATCCAATCAAGCAAATTGCGCTCGCTACTATTAATCAAGCCCTCCGCATTTCACTTATGTCCCATCTGATTGATATTAGGCTTTACCATCTCTTTTCTTGTCTTGCGGATTATTGCAGCCCACAATAAGTTTTGAAAGCAAATGGGGAGAGCAACATTATCGTCAAAAATAGATAACTTTTTAAGATTTTGATTGCATCAAATGGAACAAATCAAGATAAAACTTCTAGAGGATTTATTTAGGCCTAATAAATTGATCAATCTAAATATGATCTGTTTATTTAACGAAATTGGTCCAGTCAGAGAGGTAGCAGATAGGAGATGTTGAGATAAGTACCGGTACCCAAAGGGTTTCTCAGGGGTGGATCTAAATAGGTGTCTCGGGGCAAGGGTGGATCAAGGGTGCCACCGATGCCTTCCGGAAGGCAGTCAGAAAAATATAACTGCCTCTTTTTATGCCCCCGCTCAAGGGCGGAGGGGGCATATAGCGTTGCACCTGTCTGTCTGCCGCCGCCGCAACTGTTTTGATCTATAAAGTCCTTGAAAGCAAAATATACAGAGATGGATACAGACATATAAAGAATACCGTGGAAGTAATAATTTAAAGCTGTTTTTTATTTCACTTTTATCAGTATATCCAGGGAGTTTTCATATTACAACTCCCTGTTCTATCTGATTTTCTCTTTGATAAGGGCCTGTGTAGATCTTTAGGGAAAACCGGGGCACAGTGGAACATGGCCATAATTGCAATAGTGATGTAATGGGGATTAATTTTATGTAGCTTGGTTCAGGATTTGTTCAGGATTAATTACATTGGCTGTCAATCAAATTCCGAATTGATAGCAAAATCCCTGTGCTTGTTTATATCATTTTATACAGAATTTTGTCAATGTCTCTTTATGAAATTATTTCCATATCCTTACAGAGACCAACAAATGTACCAAATCAACAGCAACAAAAACCTGCAAGTCCTAGAAGAAGAGTAAGTATTATTCTTTTTGTGTAAGGGTATTCTCAACCCTCGTGGGCTCAAATGATTAAAAACGGATCATCAGTGCCACGCACGGTAGTTAAGGTATTTTCCAGCATCAGAGAAACAACAGTTAACAGTGGCTATGTAGAAATAATTCTGAATTTAAGACAATTTTCTATATGAATAGGTCACAAAATTTCCACTTTGAATTCACCTTCATCTCAGGTGAAGTTTTACAGGTTGTGACTAAACTGAATATAGCTTTATTGTACTAGGAAATATCATTGGATCAAGAAATCCATCGACCAATCACATCATTGACATTAAACCCTTTTGACATATCAGCAGTGATAGAAATAAGTGACATCACTTATAAACTATATATAGTACCATGAAATAGTAATATAAAATCGGTATTTGAAACATATTCAAGTGTATTGTGACCCCATCTCAAGTGTAAGATCCAATAACAGTTTACTGGGAACTAGCAACAAACTTCAAGTAACTCTCAGAGACCACTACATTCTATCAACATTGAACCATGATATATCTAATAACTATTTTCATATTTTTTTACAGAGCCCACGTTTGGAGCAAAAGCAGCAACAGCAACATCAGCAAACCCAGTATGATTGTTTTAAATTTGGTCTGGGGTACAGCATCATTTTTACTTGATTTTAATCAACCCGATTCGTATGTGTATATATAAAGGTCCCAAAATGTAAATACTAGAAAAATATTCGTTTGATCCTTAATCTGATATGACCGATCACCTCCAGTGGTTACTCGACTACATTCTGATTTGGTAGAATACACAGAATCTGAACCTCTGTCATGTTAAATGGCTTGATGGAATAATAACAATTATTTTCACATCTCAAATAATGATTTTTGATTTCTACTAACATCTTTTTCGACATTTAAAGTTCAACATCGATGAGTCGTTGAATGATAGACTATGTTGTTAGTGTCATTTTCCTACATCAAAATTTCATTCAATGTTTCTTAAAAATGAGCCTGGTGGATTAAACTGTTTTTCTGGCAATTTCGATTAGGAATAGTTCATTCAAACCATTCAAAACTTCCATGAAAGATTAAGGGGTCTCATTAATGCTCAATATCTGAAAAAAATAAACCTGGTCTTTTATTCTCAAACTACTATTCAACAGACCATTTATAATTCCAAATAATAAAACATTACAGAATGGATTGATCTAATTTAGCTGAGATATGACTTGATAAAGTTGACCCAATAATCGGATAAAAATTAGATAGAGTATGTAACCTAACTTTTTTCACAGTGTAAATAGCATAACCAAGAATAGCAAGATGTGCACTTCGGTTCTTAAATGAAATTTGACCAATTCTGGGAGTCCATTTGTTTTGAATGGCCCGCTAAGCCGTGTCAAACTCAGGTTGAATGAAATCAATCCTCGACACGCGCTATTGGTTCTGTATGTTCTACGCGTGTCTGTTGCACGAATTCATTCGACCTACCGGTACAGAAACGAATACGCGGTACGAGAATACGCAAACGAATAAAAGAGTATCGTAAGTAAATTTTCTTCAATTCTATAATAAATTGTTTGCAAAACTTTCCTGACACGCTCTGTATATAAAAGAAAACGTTTTTTTAAATATGTACTAATGTTTATTGCACTGGGAAGTCCATATAATTTGAATGGCCTGCCAAGCCGTGACAAACTCAGGTTGAATGAAATCAATCCTCGACACGCGCTATTGGTTCTGTATGTTCTACGTGTGTCTGTTGCACGAATTCATTCGTACCGACGCACAGGACGTAAGAGTATCGTAAGTGAATTTTCTTAAATTCTATAATAAATTGTTTACAACTTTCCTGACACGCTCTGTATATAAAAGAAAACGTTTTTTTAAATATGTACTAATGTTTATTGCACTGGGAAGTCCACTGAATTTGAATGGCCCGCCAAGCCGCGACAAACTCAGGTTGAACGAAATCAATCCTCGACACGCGCTATTGGTTCTGTATGTTCTGGCCCAATGCGATTCATTCGTCCCACGTACATTAGAGTTGTCAGACCAGAATCGACTCCTAGTAAAGAATTCGAATAAAGTGTCGTAAGTAAAATTTTCTTCAATGCTAATTAATTTTTGCAACGTTCCTGAGACGCTCTGTAAAAGAAACGGTTTTTAAAATACGTATCTATGTTGATTGCACTCTTTTTCTTTCTATCTTAATCACTGCACAGACGCACACGCTGCTGCAATCTTCTTGCTATGATGACTATTTTGTAAATTTCATATGGAGAAATTATAATTTTACCCAGCAAAAGAGTGAATAGAACGCAAAATATTCTACGAAAAGATCGAAAACAATTTAAAGTAATACTTTTTAATTCACTTTTATAAGTATATCCGGGAAGTTGTCATAACAACTCCCTGTTGTATCCGATTTTCTCTTTGATAATACATTTGTCGATGATTATTATTACGTCGAGTGTTCAAGCAAATTGCGCGCGCTACTATTAATCAAGCCCTCCGCATTTCACTTATGTCCCATCTGATTGATATTAGGCTTTACCATCTCTTTTCTTGTCTTGCGGATTATTGCAGCCCACAATAAGTTTTGAATGCAAATGGGGAGAGCAACATTATCGTCAAAAATAGATAACTTTTTAAGATTTTGATTGCTGCAAGTCATCATCAAATGGAATAAATCAAGATAAAACTTCTAGAGGATTTATTTAGGATGGATGGATGGATGGATGGAAAACAATTTAAAGTAATACTTTTTGTTTTACTTTGATTAGTATATCCGGGAAGTTGTCATATAACAACTCCCTGCTCTATCCAATTTTCTTTTTGATAAAAACTTTGTCAAAGATTACATCAACTTTTTATTCACAATGAAAATCCAGTAGGGTTACACCACAGAGACGTTAAATGCTACTACATAATATACTATAAATTCCCCAATTTAATTGCATGCATTCGAATCTAATCAAACTCGATATTCCTACACTTGAGCACTCAGATGATGAGAAGACAACTTTACCACCTGCTGAGCCGCCGCACAGGCTCCATTACAAACCGACATAGATCTACGAATAAACCAGCCCAAAAAGCCAAAGGTAAAAGAAAAAGTGCAATTTGGAGGGTACAATTTGCTGAATGTAGTTCCATAGTTCAAACAAAGCCAATGCTGTTAGTATTTGACTTAAATGCAGTAAAGGCAAATTTAAAAAAAGCCAAGTGCGTGTTGTGTGCCCACAGATATGGCGACCCTTAAAGAAGGTCAGGGTAGTGGTGGAGTTATGATCAAAGTTTGCAATGAAATTAATGATCAATCAAAATCGAGAGAGTGGTGACATGTGATACTTGAACGGATGGCACGATCTTCAGGCCGAACAATCCACATTGGAACACCTGCAATGCCGATTATATTTGACCTAAAACTGCATAACTGCGGTAAAGGTATAGGAAAAAGGTTAAGGATTTGTGATGCTTGAAGGATAGCACGATGTGAAGTTGATCTTTACGATTTAGATGTGAATAATTTTCTATTGTATTAATTACAATATATTTCACTGTTGATAAGGTATTTTACTAATACTGAACAATAATTTTGTATTTTTCAGTACTCGGCATGATGAGCGAATCCCTCATGATGGGACCGGTCCCCCTTGCAGGTTCAACACGCAGTTTTTTGGATTCCATAAATCATTTCAGTGACCACCTGGTAGCGGACGTTGCTCAGGCTGAACTTCCCCGGAAGAAAGCCCGTGCTCGAAGACCACTGCCCGAGCAGCTCCCTCCCCGGATACCTTCGGGTCGAACAAAGTCAATCCACATTGAAATACCTGCAATGCTGATTATAGTTGACTTAAAACTGCGTAAAGGTACAGGAAAAAGGAAGCGAGGGGCGTGCTGTGTACCCACTGATATGGCGCACCTCAAAGAAGGCGACGGTGGTGGTGGAGTGATGATCGAAGTATTCAATGAAGTAAATAATGAATCAATTCAACAATAAACTTGATTCGATAAGAATAACAAATATAGCTGCAAGGCAGCGATAACGAGTTTCTGCCACCGGGTCAAAATCATTATCCGGGTAGGCATACGGGTAACCATCTTGTCATATAAAAATAATGATAATTGAAATTCCAAATATCGTACCCCTACCCAGTTTCGATCCCAGGCCCAGAATACAATCATCCAAAGAATTACCTCTGTCCTACGACCAAAATTCAAAATCCTCCGGCGATATCAGCAGGTCATTAGAAAGTTAGCTATGATCTGCGGGTTAGAATAAACGGTCATCTGTCAGATAGCTTCCTTCCCCAGTACAACAGGGGTAAGGCAAGGAGGTTGCTAATCGTCAACCCTTTTTTCGTTAAACCTGGATGAATTAGCCACTAAAATTAAATCACTTGGGCTAGGCGTAGATGTAAATGATATAAAATTGTCAATCCTTCTATATGCTGATGACATAGTTTTAATAGCAGATGATGAACAATCCTTACAGGTACTATTAAACGAACTTATTCAAAAGTGCAAAAAAATGGAAGTCGACTGTAAATCTTGAAAAGTCTTGTTGATGAAAAGCTGATGTTCTCGCTAAAGCCTCGAGTAAGGCCCTGCCTTCTTAGTAAATATTTTAACTCTGAGTGGTCTTTCATATAAAACCTATAGTAAAATATATGATGCAACTACGGTACCTATTATGGATTATGGAAGTGCAGTATGGGGATTTAAAAACTACGAGTGCTGTAAAAAGGTCCAATTTAGAGCCATTCTTAGGAACCGGAAAACACTCGTCGTTGTTAAGTATCGAAGGAGATATGGGCTGGACACCTGCATTTATAAGACATCGAGTAGAAATATTAACATTATGGTTTCATCTCTGTTATATGCCTGATGACAAAATCACTAAAAAATATTTTGCTTGATTACCAAAACTCGATAAACGGTTAGGAAAATTGGTGTACCCATAATTTTGGTAGAATGTCAAATGGAATATTTCTATTGAAATAGAGTATAGAGAGCTTTGTAATTTAAACAATACTGCAAGAAAAAAGGTTCTGTTCGATGCGAAAAGGATTTTGTACAGAAATTATTCTATTGTTTGGTCGAGGAATATACGTTCTCAACCAAAACTAAGGACTTATACAGGTTCGGTACTGAATATTATGTTTAATTTAACTGGTAGATGTAACCGGTTATCAATAGCCAGAATGAGAAATTTTACCTATCCTTTAATCATAGAACTAGGAAGATACAGAGGTTTGCCAGTTGAGTCACGCACTTGCAGTGTATGTGACAAAAACGAAGTAGAAACTGAATTCCATTTCTTGTGCGAGTGTTCTGTATATAATGATTTAAGAAAGGTTTTACTTAACCAAATTGACAGAAATTTAGATATTAACATAACATCGATGTCAAATAATAATTTATTAAGTTTATTTCTAACAAGTTGTATGATTATAGATTATGTTTGTATTTATATAGAAAGGGCGTCCTTAACACGAAATACTTACTGATCTACCATATAACATGTAACATTTATGATATTGTGTCTTGTAAGCCTTTATAGGCTGGCTTTTTAAAGATGACACGATGAACTAGGAATCATAAATGGGTTTTAATATTGTTGTCATGTATCGAGTCTCTAGTAGGAAATCCTAATTTTATTTAGTGAAGTACAAATAACACTCCACTGTAACTGCAACAACAGTACAGTCAGTTAAAGATTACTTGAATCAATTAAGATGATTGGTAAATGATAAAAAAAACATCAATCTTAGGCCCCCTTACGTTAGGGTATAAATTAGTTAACCAAATCTTGCATTTGATTCCTGAACAATAGGGTATATCATAATGGTTGATAAGTCTTCAGCGGGAATGCAGCATGCTTGGAGAGAAGTTGACTTTGTTTGAATGTTTACTGTACTGTTCGAACAGTCCCCAGATAGGAATGCAGCATGCTTGGGGAGAATTTGAATTTGTTTGAATGTTCCCTGTACAGTTAGAACAATCTCCAGAGAGGAATACAGCATGCTTGGGGAGAGGTTGACTTTGTTTGAATGTTCCCTGTACTGTTAGAACAGTCTCCAGAGAGCAATGCAGTATGCTTGGGGAGAGGTTGACTTTGTTTGAATGTTCCCTGTACTGTTAGAACAGTCTGAACTTATTGTGGACGGTCTGGAATAACAGCTGAACTTTAGATATTGAAAGTATTGATATGAAAGAATGTTTTAATATATAAATATTACTTTGGTTTTGGGTTAGAGAAAATTCTTTAAAAGAAGAAATGGAACTCCAAAGTTGCCAATTGCTCCAAAATGTAGACTTAGAAGACAAAATTAGAAGACTGCCCATAATAAATCCATAAACACTTGAATTCCGAAGGAGGGGGGGGGGTAACGATAGAATTGCTCTAGATTTCTCAGCCTCGGTTTCAAAAGACCAGGAAAAAATTGTAGGCCAAAACTGCTGACCCCAGGAACTAGCATACGTTCCTACTTAGTGAGCCAATCAGCGATGTTGCAGATATCTGATGACTAGTCCAATTGCCAAGCATGTGATCAGTCTTGAATAACAGCTTAATATTTGATATTGAAAGTAATGATATGAAAGAATAGTTCAATTACTATAACCCGATGCCAGTGAAAATCCTTAATAAATGGAATTCTGAAGTTGCCAATTGCTCCAAAATGCAGTATGCTTGGGAAGGGAGGTATAATCTGTCATACCCTGTTAGTAGATTGCCCGAGATAAATCCATTAAACCAGTCTCAACTTAGAATTGTGGACGGTATGTCAAACGTTAAAGAAAGCTCAATAACTTCGAATTTTGAAATTAGATAATGGATATGATCATTGCCACTAGAGGAATGCAAATGCTGAGAGACAGTGGTCGAAGTGATACACTGAGTAATAACAATGACAAGAGAGAATCACCTATAGAATTGATAATAAACCACCATCGATTTATGTGTCACTGCTCATGAATGGCCGAAAGATTATTCGAGATTCATGTAGAACGCTCGGACAGAACAGTATTTTAATAGAAATCACACGAAAATCATACTTACCAAACGACACAGGCGAAATCTTCCATACACTTCCATGATGATCGATTGAAGATGAAGCTGACTGAAACACTGGTTAAAACTGCACTCATATTGGTGATAGCTGTTTTGAAGTATTGATGGACCTGTAAAATACAAAAATTTCACTGGAGACATGAACAGATTATTTCAATAATTTCAATAATCCGTTAAAGCGGTTCTTATAACAGCGGAATACCGTTATAACGATTCGGCTTTGAGCGAAACTCCCGTTACAACAAGAAAGTAATAATGACCCCCAGAGAATTGTTAGACACTGTGAGTGTGCCAATAATATTTATAATCACAGCGCATTACAATACCACAGCTCAGTTAATGTAAACATTTTTCGGAGCAAAATTTAGCTCATTTTCCAATCAAATTGTCTTCCGCTATAATCCAAATTTATTGTAACGCCATTATTAAGTCGCAATATGTTTTACATACCAGCAATTCGATATTCTACCATTCATCTTGTAAAGTTTCACCCTTTCAGTTCTTGTATTCCTATTCAAAATTTGCATTTTTCTTTTACTCGGTAAACTTTAAATATCAACCTAACAAAATGAATTCTCAATTCAAGTGACGTTAGTAAAATTCACCGCTGACATGAAAACGTGTCAGTCTAGACTATTCGAGAGAATGAAGTGGAGGCCGCATCCGGTTAACAGGAGACTTTTATAACAATGATCACGTGATCGGATTAAAAGCGGACGCTACCACAAATCTGCAGTCATCTGTGAAAATCAGTTCGACTTCACAACAATACAAGAGGCGTTTTTATCTAAGCGAATCGTATCGAAACGATTAGTTAGCCGTGTACTTGTCATGAGACCAAATAGAATCGTCCTAGATAAATGAAACGGCGTATTCGCCTGTAAAAATGGTCGACTTGAAACAACGTATCGAATCGTCCTCGAAGACGATTTGGTCGATTAGGGTACGTGCGTTGGGTAATCGCTTAAATAAATGCGCCGCGTAGGGTAATCGTTGTAGCGATTTGGTTGACTTTATCAAATCGCTTCGATACAATTCGCTTAAATAAAAACGCCTAAGGCCTCGCACTATAATTTTAAATCTGATGTACCTGTATCGATCTACATATCACAGAACGAATTACTAAAATATAGCTGCAAAGCAGCGATAACGAGTTTCTGCCGCCATGCATGTAAAGATAACGGGTCAAAATTATAAGCATACTGGTAACAATGTGGTCATATAAAAGTAATGAAAATTGAAATTCCAAATAACGTACCCCTACCCAGTTTCGATCCCAGGCCCAGAATACAATCATCCAAAGAATACCTCTGTCCTACGACTAAAATTCAAAATCCTCGGTGATATCAGCAGGTCATTAGAAAGTTAGCTACTGCGATTAAAACTGTGTAGGCTCTACCAGTTAATAATCAATTGTGAAAGATTAGTAGTAACTTTAAATGTTTAAAAAGTCGATGAAAAAAAAGCATAGATATTCAGTCCGTTGGTTGGCTAAATAATGTCAAATTAATTCATTAATTTGGTAATGAATGTAATAGAAATTTCAATATCAAAATACCCGCCACAACCCAGTTTCGATCACGGGCCTGCAATTCCAACGACTGACGATGTACCGATGTCCCATGGAGGACTTGTTGTGAATAACCAGGAGATATGACGTTACAACTTTGAATACCCAAGTTCAAGTATTGTGCTATTGTTGTCGTGCTCACAAGCGAGAGCGGTTATTGTGTCAGAAATATACGAGGTTTTTGGACATTTAGACCCTATTGTGGTTCTTACAGCTGCGATATGATTTACGCATGATTTGATTACGATATGATGTATGCATATGGGTAGTTTCAAGTAAATCCGTTAAGAAATGAAGGAGGACTATGACTTTTGGAGGTTTTCTGTTTGAAAAGACGCAAGAACGACGTTTTTGGACATTTCAGACACCTCTGTAGCCCAAACGGCTACGAGTATAAAAAATTCCTTAGTTGTGGCGATGAGTATCGATATGATTTAGGTATACGAGAAGGTTCATGTAAATCCGTTATGAAATCAAGGAGGATTATGACTTTTGGAGGTTTCCTGTTTGAAAATCCGTAGAATAATAAAGACGACAATAATAATAGAGTTTTTGCCGAAAAGCAGAAACTCTAAAAAGGGACGACAAGACTGACACTGTATGGTGGCTGATTCGGGCCACGCATGATAAAGAAATCTTCCGTCGTGCATCGCAAAAACAACCCTCTGTTGTTGCACCCATGCAAAAACAATCCTCTGTTGTTGCACCCATGCAAAAACAATCCTCTATTTTTGCGCATTTTTGAGCTGGATGGTAGAAATTATCATGATGCGTGGCCCTTATCAGCAACGATAGACACTGGCCCTGCAGAACGGATTTTATCTTATAATCAAGATTCAACAACCCGGCCGGCAAGTTTTTATTTTACCGGGCCTGTACGCTTAAGTTTTTCACATCCGGCTGGACATGAGAAACAATGTATCTTTTTTTGCCTAAAATGCATATATTTCAATCGGCTTTGATTAATCATTATTCCTCCAGAGATCTATCCCGTAATTTGAAAAATGGTTTCAGCCATTGATGTTAAGCAAATATATTTGCAACTTGTTTTTAAAGAGTTTGGGTCTATCTACTTTAAATCTGTTTTAAATCTGCCTAGAAACAAATTCATAGTGTCAGTATTTATATTTTGATGCAAACCATACAAAATTAATATCCAAGACCCCACTAATTCATTTTTTTAAAATACAGATTCACCAATTTTTAATTGGCATTATACAGGGATTGGTGCGAGGCCCCCGTAAGACAGAGGTAAGTCATCGGATGATCGTATTGTAGTCCAGGGATCGAAACTGGGTAGGGGCACGTT
>JAYMFW010157931.1:0-18005 GCA_036785005.1 Tubulanus punctatus | reverse complement strand
ATATTACAAGAAATACTAGAAGTCTTACATATATTACATAGGTTGTTACTGGCTATTACAAAGGTACTAACAAACTTTTCTTATGGTGTAACTGAGTGTTACGTAGTGCCCCCTTATATAGCCAATCAATTACATTAGTTCATTTTTGACTACGTTTCTGTTGCATAGGCCTATTTTGTGTTGATACTTACTCAGATTTTTTTATCGGTACCAGTGTTACAAAGTTACATGTAACATTGAAAAAAGTTGAAGTTTTTGCCGGTCCTATTGTGAGCCTTATATAATTCAACCTAAACCGATAATTTGCTCTTACCATCCTTTAAGCGATCTCTACTATTTCTTCGAAATACTTAGTCGCCTTACGAAATCGTTTTTGCTTATTACACATGAATATTGCCGTTTTAGCCGGGTCTAAATTTGACATTTACATTTTATCCATGGGCGCCGCGATTTTGACAGTCCGCTAGGTGCCAGCACTATATGGTATTGGTGTTTTATAGATTCATAATTGTTCAATACATATATAAAAACTTCGATTCAAGAACCAAAATTTGTTCGAAAAATTTGATTTGAAAATACTTATCTTTATTAATGAATCTTGTTCAATTTAAAGAAGTCATCGGTTCACCAGAAATAAAGCAATTTTAATGAATGTTGCCAAATTTCGTATTATCCCGATTTTCCTAATCTCATTTACAGCGTCTAATTGATACGCAATAACCATGGTTGCTTTTGAAAAATAGGATTATCTTTTTAGATCAGTTTTTGGATAAAAGAGTGTCAAATTACAAAAGCTACGGAAAACCGGGAGTGTATACAATTTGGGTACATTCCTATGAATTGCTTTCGTAATGCTGAACCGATTACAGTTTTTAAATTGAACAAAACCGTGTAAAAAGGATAAAATTATTCAAAATTGTAAAAAAGAATAAGAATATTGATTCAAATCTAGTTCTAAGAATCGAAGTTATTACTTGTGTATTGAACAAATATAAACTTGAATGAAATTTTTCAAATCAAAGATTTGTGTAAAAACATTCCAGTTTTTCTCATTTTCTACTGCAACATCATGTAGATTTTGAAAGTTGTCCATCTGGAAAAAAGAGCGTCCTCGTAGAGTTAAATTCATCCATAACGCCACCCGTTATAATACCAAGCTCAACTACACCAGTTATTCTCTATGTCGAAATTTATCCAGAATTATCTTCATTTTCATCTAAACCATGAACTCCGTGAGACAATTTATCAATCCACTTGTTTTGTTTATTGTATATTAATCTTTATGAAATCTAAATTCGTACACTCGCACTTTGTTGTTAGATTGAAAAAGACAAAACCACCGCAATTGAACAAATTCGTTGATCATCCACAAGTTGTCATGCTTTCCTGTTGCATACCCACAAAAAAAAAACAGAACACAAATCATTTATCTATTGAAACTTACTATGTTTATTTCACAATAAGCAGACCAAACTTCCATCCATATTTTCAATTAAAAAAAAACATTTCTGGTTTAAAACTTTTGTTGTTTTAGTTCATTCATTTGTAGTAATCAATGCATTTATTTATAGTAAAAGCCAGGGGTGGATGTAGGTTTTTTGGAAGGCAGGGGTCCATATGAGAATTTTAGGCCACTCTCACAACGAGCCACAACTAGGGGTGTGCGAGGGGGTCCTCTCCTTACACCTATAATTTTGAAAAATGTATCATAAAATGGTGCAATCTCGCATCATCAAAATAAAAAAAGTAATGTGTATCTAAAAGTTAAGAAATTTGACCATGAATCTGTTTTTCACATTAAAAAAACAAGGGCAACTTCAAGTAAGAGGCTGGGGGTTCGGGGTCCGAGACCCCCTTCAATCTACTTCTGGGTACTCCAATTAAGATTCACTTAACTCGCAATATCGCATAGCTCAAGACAAAATATCCTCGTCCCTGGAGATCCGAAGTAAACAGATTTCACTCTAGTATTACATTTTCTGTATACAGAAACTACTAAATCTTTACCAAGTAATATTTTGATAATGGAAGCCAGAATAACTCCGACTGGAGGAGATAGATATAGCCAGGTTGTATACAGAAGGTGGTTACGCTTGGAGTATTCTAACATTAAAGTATAAAAAATTGACAAAACAAGACTTTCGTTATAGCCGAAAAACAAACACAATTCATTTCATTGTTTCAATTTAATTTCATCTCTTGATGATGAGACGGGAACATTTTTCTCATAAATAGCTCATGATCAATAGGAACGAATTATAATAATAAACGTAAATATAGCAGCAAAGCAGCGATAATGAAATTTCTGGAAGTTGTTATCCAGGTCAAGAAAATGTTACAGACCACACAAGGTAACATTATATGAAGTTTGATCAAAATTGATCGATAGAAACGAAAGTTAGGTCAATAGGTCACATCCACTCGCCCACAGCTACGGCCTTGTAAGTATATAGCATATTTTATAGCCACGGGGGGGGGGGCGTAAATTCACCTGTACGGCACCAGTCGTGGCTTTGAGTATACCGTACTCGAACTGTGTAGTGTGTATGCGCTACTGCAATTTAGTACGGGCTAAATGGCTACAGTATGGAAGGCGATAACCTACAAAACATTTTCATATGTCATTCAATAGTAAAAAGGTGTAAAAAATGATGATGGAAACATATCAAAAGATGATAGACTGTTGAAAGCTCAAAGATGGCCAGCTCATCTTTTAATCTGTTATCATATGTTTTGCCTTTTATCATCGTTCAATCTTTTATCATCTTCCGACGGTTGCCAATTGCAACCATTCGATGATACTACTTACGCCATCTATGTGTAATATAGCAGACACCAGTCCATCTATTTTTTTAACTGTATACAGATTCAGAACTGGAATAAAAGTACCTGTAGTTTAACCATGACCGTAGGCAGGCCCCGACCGCTTGTTGGGGGTGCGGGGTGCGATTGGATCTTATTTGGGACTTTATTGACGGGGAATTTGAGGGGGAAGTTTTGAAATGAAAGATGCCTGGAGACACATTCTGGGGGAGTTTCAGCAATCGATGTATGGAATAGACAAAAGCGCTGTTCTTACAAATAGACACCAAAATCAATCATTAGCAATCTTTTAGATCGTGTTTTTGAATATTTTTTTCAGATTTGTTTACACTGGTACTTGAAAAGTGCTGATGTTTATTGTATAAGCCAGTTGCGGTGATCGTTAGATCTTCAGTCAGTCTCGAGTCCCGTCCCATACTGAAGATGCTTGATACGGGGATTCAACTTTCAAAGGGGAAATACATGAAACACGAAATGTACTTTCACATTTCTCCGGGTTCTTGGCGGAAATTAAGACAAAAAGTATAGCGAACCTTTGGCATCTGCGGGGGGGGGGGGCTACGTTCGCACATAACGCACCCCCTTGGCTACGGGCCTGTTATGGTAAATATGTACGTATTTTATTTACCAAAAATAGTTGGACTGGTCCCCGCTGTATTGCACATAGATGGCGTTAGAAGTATCATCTGATGGTTGTTATTGGCAACCATCAAAATATGATAAAAGGTGAAAAGGTGATAAAAGATGAGCTGACCATCTTTGAGCTTTCGACAGTCTATCATCGACTGAGCTTGACCACTTTTGAGCTTTCATCTATCACCTTTTGTTATGTTTTCGTCATCTTTTTTCACCTTTTAACTATAGAATGGCACATGATCATGTATTGGTAGTTTTCGCCTTCCGTACTACAGGGTGACCGCGGCTCATATGTACTGAAGTAGACAATATATACACCTGTTTTGTGGCACGGGAAATAAATTAAATAAATGACTGAATATGTACATATGAGATGGTTTATGAGAGTTAAGAAAAATTGAAGAATTTGTGCAATATTTTTGTTACTCGAACAATACATGTTAAGGATGTCGAAACTATTTTTGTTAACGCTGTCGGACCGAACAGGAATATAATGGGAGGAATAGGATGATTTATTCTTATAAATAAAACAGCTAGGGAAATTGATGCAAAAACCACACCACAGTCAGAGTGTAACCAATATGAAATGGTGGTCACTTTTGAAATTACTACTTATTCGTATTGCTCCAACTATTTGAAATATATATGTATTTATAGTCTGAGGCGAGGATCAGTTGAAAAACCTATTGAAAAATAGTTTGAAGGTAACTTCTGGTTTCGTGCGGTTAAGAATTTGAGCATGAAATTAACAGGTATTTAAAAAGAATTCTTGAATCTTGGATATTGTTGAATGATCAAAGTATTTATTTATTTTCTCTCGAAAAACGAACAATAATAAACAAACTAAGCGTGAAAATTAATCAAATCAGTAGAATAACATTTTCGCTGTGCATGATTCCATGAGTGACGACCTGGTCGAATTGCAAAATTCCTTTATAAAACCTGTTCATGTTGTGCTCAAATATTTTGAACCAATTCACTCATGCATTGCTGCTGCAATTACTATGTACAAATGTTAATTTTCAAAGCATAAAAATTTTGAAATTTTGAAAGCACCATCATTTAGTAATTATCTTTTGCCGCCATGTATACACATTTGCTATGAATGTTTAAACTGAGACTATTTGACATGTTCGTAAATTGTATTTTCCTCGCCGATGTCAGCTGTTGAATACGGATTGTCGTTTTGATAGACACGTTCATTGATTGACCCTTCGTAAGCGGCGTTTTGAGTTTCATTCGTCGATGATTTGCTTCTGTCGGTCTGGACGACCTGTCGGCGCCATCTGTAAAAAAACACCGTTCTATGAAGAGGCTGCAAAAACACCAGACATTGTTATATGAGGAGGCCGCAATGCCTCTGTGGTAATCGAATGATACAGATGGCGCTTCCGTGAACTAGGACATGATAGTTGATGAAAATACGTTGTCAATAGCTGCCGATTTCTAAATAGAGCAAATAACCAATAATATGGAAAAAAACATTTTGAAATTTAAAATGTTTAAGATAAAATAAAAGTAAGGCATCTGTGATCAAAATTTTTTGTTCCATTCTCAATTCCCCATGATTTATCAGAGCGTAAGCCTCCAAAAATTAACATCGTTAGGTGACTTGATCGTACGGGACTTCATCAAGGGTGATATGTTGGTTTACTCTGTAATCGTCTGATACGCTGCTTTCACTTACATCAGAAGATTGAAAAGATTGATTCTCAACACACGCTTTATTTCTGTTGATATACGGGTAGCAAAATAAACAAATAACTGGCAAAAGTTAAGACGTCTAAGAGTGTTTAATGTTTGGCGTATCGTCAAAGATTGTATTCGAATATGTTATCGAGAACGTTAGATGAATATGAAATGTTTATAGATGCATACTTACTTCACGATGTACAGTGACAAAATGATGATAGCGACCGCTAAAACAACAACTCCAGCCACTGAACTTCCAACGATGACCCCAGTTCTTGAGTTGTTCATCATTATTATTGGTGATGATGTCATTCTTTTATATACAACCTTCGTTGTCTAGTTAATCGATATGGAAAAAACATGATCAAATCCGTGAAATCCTTTTCCTAAGGTGCTGTTTTAGACATTCAAATTATTTCTGAGGGGTGACACTTACATTATCATTCAGCGATCTGTAGACGGCACCGATTGTGAAGACATATTTGCCATTGGTTTCTAACGGCGCATTGAAGTACTTTCCATAAATCTTTCCATCACCCACGATAAATCTGATCGGAGCGGGATGTGACAATTGGGCCGTTATGTAGTGTAAAAGACCAAGTCGTTTCGATTCTGTGTAGTTTGTATAACGCTTTTGGAGTGAGGAAGCGTCACGTTTCTTCCTCTTGGTTAGTATTCTACTGACTACGACTTGATAATTACTGTAAAAGATGTTCTCACTTTTAACTCTATTTCTTTCGGAAGCAACCCAGCCGAAATGTAAACTGCCAAAGAGTGCTTCTGAATGGGTGATAAGTGGAACGTTGCATATATTACCATTATCAAATATGGTGCAATTATTGAAATAGTCAGTAACGTTGCTGATATTCACACTATATGAAAAACCCCCCGTAACAAAATTAGACATTGTGGAAGCGGTTAGTTTCAGCTTCCACCTCCAACATACTATGATGACTAAGCTAGTTGTTTTTCGAAAAATGTTCCCCAGGGTTTTTATTTGTCAGTATAATGATATAAAAATTGCTTGGGATGGCTTCAAGATTATCGATTTTTGAATTAGTATACCTGATATCTCCCTGTGTAGCAGATTCTAACAACAGTGTCACTGTGGTATCAGTCATACTTTGTAAATCAATTGTAGGAGGTGCTACGTTCACAACACCTGTGATGAAATAGAGGAATACACCTAAATATTTTAATATTAAGTATGGTGCAATAACGAACGTAAAATGTGATACAGTCAATTTGTTTATCACCAAAACGACACACAATGCGGTGTCAGATTATGTCGATTAGAAATTATCCGATCATGTCACCTGTGGTCTAGAATGAAAGCGTCGCTGGTGAACTCTCTCCGGCTGATGTACATGCAGTCATATTACATATACAACTACTGTGGAAACATCGTCAATTCATCCAGTGTTTTTAACGAGGTTGTCGATGGTAAAGTCATTTTATTTGATGAATGGTCAGTGGGCCATCTTTCAATTGAGAAACACATTCAGCAACTATTCATTTAATTTCTCAATTAGTATTGGCTCAGTGAGGTTTCCAAAAATCCTGTTGGTATTTCATACATGTTTGTGCCACTGTGCTATTATATGGCCAGTAGTATTTAGATAAACGGGTATGTTCAAATCACCTGTTGTCCAGAATGAAAGCGTTGCTGGTGAACCTTCTCCAGCTGATGTAGATGCAGCCAGAGAACACGAATATTGTGTAAACGATGTCAAACCATCTAAAGTGGTCGATCTGCTTGCTGGTTCTAATGTCATAGATCTTAGGGGTGTATGTTCAGACAGACGTTTATCAGAATATGATTTCACGGCTTTACAGGACAACTGTAATTAGAATGAGCTAAGAGTGCGATTTATGAATACCAGAAGGAGTTATATTCCTTATTGAAATCTGCATGTGTTCTTTTCAAATATACTCCAAAGGAAGTATCTTTACATTAAAAGTTCATGCAGGAAAGTGTAAGGTAAAACACTTGATAGAGACCTGCCTTACTAATGGGCTCGAACCTGTGATCTCCCTAATACGGACATCTAAGCAGCTAATTTATCCATAGAGAAAACATCTGAGATTATAATTGATTTGAAAAGAAAAAGCCAGCGTAGTTGGATATTGATGAAACATGACATTTCGGGTCGTATTCTTGTAGCTGCCTTTCAGGACTGTAGTTTCATAAACTCTTTTGTAGATTGGTTGATTATCTTTTAAGTTACCTTGTATTGTGTAAGGTTACTTTGTGGTGGTGGTACCCACGATAAGCTAGCACTGTTTTGTGATATTTCCGTAGTATTGAAGGCTTGTGGGGGACGTGGAACTGAAATAAAAAAATAGTGAAGGTTAGATTAGTAACCCTAATTAAGCGATATGAAAATTATCTATAAATTTAAATTTTCAAATTTTGGCAATATGACAGAACATAAATACATGTTGATCCCTGTATTTTACTTTATGATTCGAAAATTCCATGCCTAGGTGCAAATATAGAATAATGTAATTCGATTCCCCTCTTTATCTGGCCTACACACATAAAGAGTAGGTATTGAGGAGTGTGGATTCATGTAAGATAAAATTCTACAAATTGAAATCCCCATGAAAATTTAAATCCATATCTAGGGGCAATTTGAGTCTTTTACAGTAATTATGAGAGTGAATATAGCACGATATACTTTATCATGAAGTTTCTTTGTATCTTCAATAAAACTACCATTCTTGGTACGGATATTAATCGGTAATTTCGTCGATTTCATTATCAGGCGTGAATTGTAGCTATTCATTCGTTTTGCGGGTTACATTAATAAATATAACGATCTTTGTTTTTGTTACATAAACGGCTTTATTATTTTCTATACAGTATTGTCCTTAACAATTTAGTCCTTGTTGGATATATTTTTGCACTATCTGAGATGATGATTGTGTAATCCGCCTCTGAGAGTATAGTCAATTTAAGCTAGTTAACCAATTGACCCATCTCATAATCCATTTTAAAGCCATGGGGGAAGCACTGTGTCGAATGTGTTTTTTTTATAGTCGACAAAGCAACAGTTGAATGACATTTCGTAGGATGTTACTGAATCAACAAGTGAATTTAATTTAAACGTAGGCCTAAGTCATATTGACGTCTGAAGTAGTGTCCGAGACGGATCACCAAAGAAATATTACGCGCATGTACTTGAATGAAAATGAGTGACCACAGACTAAGAATGATGATGATAAAACTATACTCTAGAGACTGTAGACCATGCCGACCATCGACTATGTGACGATGACTTTAATTTGTAGAGACAGATGACCATGCCGACGATCGACTGTGCGACGATGACTTTATACTGTAGAGACAGATGACCATGCCAACCGTCGACTGCGTGACGATGACTTTATACTTTAGAGACAGAAGACCATGTCGACAGTCGACACTGTGACGATGACTTTATACTGTAGAGACAGAAGACCATGCCGACCGTCGACGATGCGACGATGATATCATTCGTAAGAGACAGAAGACCACGCCAACCGTCGACTGTGTGATGATTACTTAATACTGTAAATACAACAGAACATGCCGACGATCGACTGTGTGAAGATGACTATACTGTAGAGACAGAAGGCCATGCCCCACATCTACTGAATTACGACTTTGTGGCTTTATTGCTAGCAAAAAGTCTTGATAAAACAGTTATTTTCATCGTTTTACATTCTAGGAATACGCATTTGCCACAGAATGCTGGCTATTACCATGGGGCCAGTTTCACAAAGCATAATTATGAGTACTCGCAAATGGCAACCATCTCATTTTCAACGATACGATTGGAAGTTGATCAAAATTGGCTCCTTGAAAATAGCACCTGTCTATGAAAATAGCCCTGATTAGTTATATTGGAATTTCAAAAATGTGAAAAAAAGATTAATCAGATGCGAGGTACGGTTATGACCATTTGCTTGTTTCTAAGTATGAATTTTGATCTAAAATCTTAATAGTAGATTATTTCCGAAACCCTTCATGGCTTTTGTTGACTAATTCTTCATCTTCTCAATACTCTTTAAAGCCTGCATTCCATACATAACTTGCCCAAACAGTTCAACGATACCACGGTAATTGTGCGGTAGTTACCGATGTTGGCACTAGCCCCTTTACAAATAATTTAATCAAAGAATACTGTTTACAGTGATACGTTAACATTATTTCAATACCGTGTTCTGATTGTTGTTGTATTTTGTTTAGACGGACGTCTTATTGTTATCCAGTTTTTCCTTTACACAAGGGTTTTACGTTCACTAATCGGTTGATTCATTTGAGTGTTTGCTTTATGTAGAATAATAATTTCATCTTCTCTACTGGTACAATCAGTACGCCACCATAAATCAAAACTAGTGGCATCCGTCATTTTGGGTATAAAAATTAGGGAAAAGGTACGAAAAATTAAACGCGTAACTTGGAAGTAGCGACTTGCGAATTTTACCGACGATAGCTTTTTTGTGTTTATTTCGGACACATGCTATCAAACAGTCATTGCAAGGCGGCGAAGGCAATATCATGTTTATGAACCTCAAGAAAAATGATAACGCCCAACACTGCAGGTCGAGGACGATAACATTTTTCTTGAGGTCCGGTAATTTTCCTAGCTTTTTTCTCCGCTGGGCCAAGTAGGTTTTTCAGTGGGTGATATTTGCTTTTGCAGGGCGACATGCCGAAACATTGCTGGTGGGCTATTCGCCAATCACATCATATTATTTTGCCATTAGAGGTTAGATAAACATTGGTCATCTCTCAATACACATGCTGTAATTGGAGGAGGAAATGAAAAGAGTTTACTCACACTATCTAATGTTAGCATAAGTACATATTAAAATGGATGCTTCTGAACAATGTGAAGGTAAGAATGTATATATATCAGAATATGGCCACAAAATTTAGAATTTTTTCTATATTTCTTCAAGTATCAAACACTTACGGCCTTCTTTCGTGATGAAGTAGATGTTCATGCTGTCATGCGACCAGCCCTTTTTCCCATAAGCTGCTACCTTCAGAATGATATAAAAATATGTTTTCATTCATGATTGCCTCATATGGTATTTTGAAGCCTTAGAACATTCTGTACGACTACAATCAGTAGGCTTCATTGCTGCAGGATTATACTACGACTAGACTGCTCGAATGTTGTTACGGTGAGACACACATTTAAGTGCCAGGGTAGCCAAACGTGTGAATTAGACCGTTGTTTCTAACACCTATCAGAAACATGATACGTATAGGAGTCTCCATAAAACACCCCTTATTTGTCATTTCACTACGATTTTATCGATTTTACTATAATCTGCTGGCAGTTTTACGTGAATAGGGCTTTATTTTTTTTTACAAACGATTAACATTATATACATAAGAAAATATCAGGAATTGTCCCCAAATTAAGTACTTTGAATATTCCTACGATAACAATCATATTTTGTGAGCATTTTGATATCTAGTGAATATTTGGTCATACGACATAACATGACCGAATCGCATCGCGCTTCAATTTAGCACGAGAGGGTTTATAGATATTGTTTGCGCTGGGGATTTTCTACTACACATAGTATAAATCGGGAGGGGGCACAACTTACCCGACACCAATACCAGTTATAAGCTTTTCGATCTATCAACACCAGTTTATTTTTTGTTGAAGGAATATTTGTGTTTGAATAAAAAGGATTATGATTTGCTTGAGTTCCATTGTTTATAGCGTCCCCGCATACTACAGAGTACTTCAAGATTTTGCCCACACGTGGGACTGGCTGCTTCCATGCGAATGTAAATGAACGTTTATCTGCCGATAACGCGATTGGTATGGGAATGTTAGGCACTAGAATTGAGAAGAACATGCAGTTAAGATTTACGTTGTTTTAAATCATACATGTAGCGTTTAACATGCACCCTTCCCCCATTAATTTATTAGACGAGTCAGACAAATACTAGTTTCAATTAGTGGGTTAATGCAAAACGCCTCTAAAATGGCTGTAGTATGTGAAGCTAAACCTTAACTTCCAATGAATAACCTGCAGAACTAAACCAGCAGATGTCGCTACTGTAAAGTGAGACATGATTCTCTGTGAAAAGGTATTGTCAGCAGCCGCATTTCGCTCAAATTTCTTAATGTTGCAAAATAATCAGTAATATGCTGTGCGAAAATAAATCGTAATGTAAAGGGATCTAGGCATCTATATCCATCTGTGTATGCCCCGCTCTCTTGGAAAAATACCAAAGATTGTAACTATTTTATTTTAAGTCCCTTAAACTGGGTAAATTCTCAAATATGTGGGGCCCATCAGAGATGCAATGGTCTTTCACTAACCAACTCAAGTGATCAAAACTGTAATAAGAAACATTAAGTATCAATGCTTTTGAAAATCATGTAAAGTACTAATCAGAAAATGTTGAGTTTAAAGTTTTGCTCTTCACATTTTCAATGAAAACCTGTCCTTCTCTACACCAACGCCGTCCTGGTGGCGTAGCTAGTTAGCAGGTTCCTCATTACTTTCTATTCTTTATGTTTATAACTTGCACTGATATTTTCTGAAAACACCATCGATGACATGAATTCTTATTGGAAGTGGGACAGATGTTTTATATACAACTAGAGCTTTGTTATGTTATTGGGCTGTGATACCGATATACTGATGATAATAAACGTCTCTCGGGTAAATATATTAATGGGTATATTAATGACTATGAAATGTTGGTCGTTTACGGAACGAAGCTACCTGACTCATCAGTTGTAAACTCCACCGGATCAGAAAATATTGATTCACCAAGAGAATTCTTCCATCGATATCTCAGTTCATATTGCACGTTAGGTGTAAGACTAATCAACGTTGATGGTGAAGTTTTCGCTTGTCCTCTATCAACAATTTTACCATTTACTTTCGTCGTGATCTCGTATCTAAATCCTACAAATTCACCGTTCATATTTTCACAGGTAATATTGTAATACGACACAGACGCTGTTGTGTTTAGTCTGTGCTCTCCAAGTGGAATATTTTCTCGCAAAACATTTGCCTTGGGTGGTTTACCAACAGGAGCTACAAAATCATAATACAGATATTGCTTTTATTTGAGACTGGTTTTTTTATGTATAGAATATCAAAAGAATTTAGTTGACCGATCTCAATTGATATTTACTTAGTTTAAAAGAATTTAAACTTACTAATTGAAATAACTGCCTAGTTTTTTTCTGGGCTCTAATTTCTATGTTAGACTGCTGCACCCAGTATTATTTTTTTCGAATCACGTTCGTTGCAGTCTCAAACAATCATCCAAAAGAGGGTGCGCAAGATAAAAAAAAAGTTCGGAAAAAGTTTATTTTAGATTCATTTATACCAACCTGATTGTTTGGTGGAAGCTATTGTGGTCTGTTTGTTTGGTTCGGAACCGGTACTAGCTGATGTAAATGGCTGAACTACAACCTCGTATTCGCTGTATGCTTTTAAACCTCGCACTATTCCCGCAGGGGTGGATGTGCTAAATTCGAACTTTAAGCGATCATTTTGTACTTGACTGGGGCACGCTTTTAGTTTCAATTGTTTGTACCAGAGTTTGTATTCGGTTATTACTCCATTTTGAACTGTCGGTGGTGACCAGGTGACACTCAGACTATCAGCTGAGTGTGTTGCTGCCTTAAGATTAGAGACAGGACCTGGAACTGTAGAAAATAAAGTAACTGTTATGCATCTAAAATCTGAATGGTTTGGTCAAACGAAGAAATTCAGCAGAAGGCAATGACATGCAACTTAACTTTGATTCGAACTAAAGATTACTCTAATTTACCTTGTACATTTTTGAGAAAAAAACTGCTAAAACCGCAATATCAATACAATTTACGTGCTCAGTTCTGGTCAAATATAAATCCCCACACGAATCTCACAAGTGTTAAAACAATGCCTGAAATTTCAACAGGTTGTATTTCATTGTCTCAGTTTTCAACAAGAAAATTTTTACTACAATTTTGAGACTTTTCACAAATCAGAACGTGTGTGATCCTGTTACAGTGGAAATGAACGCACTGCTAAGTGCATAACGACTATTTTCATCTTTTAACTACTCCCTATGGATTATTTTTAAAGCTAGGACATCCTAGAAATCAGAAAACAACTCTCTGTAATGTTTTCTAACCGGTCATTATCATTTTGATGTAAAGAGAGTTCTATAGGTCCCCATTTGCCTGTATAAACTTTAGGTCTGCATCCTTTCAATTTGGACAATGCATCATTTCACACTTCTGCCCTATACTTAGGAATTCAAAGCTTCATATCTCATCACCTAATTAACATATCAACACACTTGAACTTACATCGATGATAAACACTATATCCGCGTTGGTAAATTAGAGAAAAATTTAGAATTTAAAATATTCGATTAATTTTTGTCACAATGTTTCGGCTAGTGTACACCATCATCAGGTGAAATGAATTAAGGTTGCATGAAAACTGAACAAAATAAACTGAATAAAACTAACATCATAAACGGAGAAAAACAAATAGAGGAAATGATTACATAATATATAAACAAACTGTGGAAGAGGGAGCGACACACAGATACCCAACTTAACCAGAAAACACTTAAGATATTTTCTAACGGCCATCATGTGAACTATCAGAAATAACTAACAACAATATTGTGAAATGAAAGAAATCCAAAGACGTGTAGGAGGGAAGGTTGTCTTACTACATAAGCAATAAATGACAAATAACAGAGTGATGAAAATTTAAATAGGTCAGGAAACTGCGACAATAAACCGTCAGGGGAATCATCTATCAATGAGACATATCTTGAGAGTAACTTATTAAGAGGGGAAAAGCCAGAATTAATGCTGATTCAACAAAATGAATATGTCTTTTCAAAACATCATAACAAGGGTAAACTATTTTGGCCTTGTCGAAATCAAAACAAAAATGTCGCTTGATGAAGTATCGGTCAATTCCGAGCCTAAATCATTGCTTTCGCCGTCAATAAAAGCGTCGACCACCTCTTGTGTCTATTGTTTTTAGTCGCCATCAGTAAGATTTTTTGAAAGAAAACCGGTTCTAAACACTCGACACTTACGAGATAAAACCACTCTGAATCGTGGATAAATAGAATAAAGTAAAAATCCCACAATATATAAAATTGAAATTAAATACATCATCTCTAGATAGATTCCGAAACGTCGTGTCTCATTAGAATTCTTAAATTCTGATTATTATTTACTTTGTATTCAATTTCAATTTTATATATTGTGGGGATTTTACTTTACTCGAAACTTGGCAAAATATCGGCAAACATCAAAATACAGGCTATATACAGTATAATTTATTGCGCAATCAACGGGGAAGTTGTATTACGGTAGCCCGTTAGTGCTATTCTAATTTATTTTCTAAACCGAGATATTCCTGTCCTAGAAGCTGAGAGTTGAAACGAGCAACCGAGATTGGTCAAAGAGAAGAAATTCCGATTTGAGCAACTCTTTTGAAAACTGTTCTTTGGTGTTTGCATAGCACATAAAGATATACGATGATCAAATAAGTTACGTAAAACTCTTTGATGAGAAGTAGTTATTGTCCAGAAGACTTAGCAACATGGACCTTAGAAACGGTAACATAGCGATGTAACGAACTGTTTATTGGACAACAAATAATGACTTGACTGAGCAGGATATCCTAACTTTTAGATTGTGTTTTACACAAAAATTTGATTACGAAACCCGGGATGGCAACTCCAGAAAAACAATATTCGCTGAAGAGGAGTTTGAATGTAATGAAGATTATCCGTGTCTGATACGTAACATGTTTAACCCACTAATTAACCCATCAGGAACAGAGACACTAAACTAAGTGACAGACTGACACCGTCGGGATTCGAACTCGCGACCTCAGGCACCTATGGGTAATGTGTAGAACTCCGCTAGAGGTGGGACGATTATTTTTGCAGCGTCCGTCCCACACTCTTAGTGACGTAATTATGTAAGAAAGAGAAATTCAAATATCTGAAATCCTAATTCGATGGACAAGCAACGTCAACCAGCAGGGCTGTCTCTCACTGCTGCAAACTACAGTTTATCAGTCGGGCTTCTTTTAGAAAGATATGGACAAGCCTATGAACTTAAAAATGCTTTCGCCGAAGAAATATTGACTTTCCCTAAAGCTACGACGAAAGTAGAGAGTCTGAGAGATCTGTATGACAGGTTAGAGATCTGTCTACGTGGGTTAGTAGCTCAGGGGAAATCAGTTGTGCGCTTTTCTGAGATTTTTAACTCCCAATAATTCTAGGTAATTCCCACAAGATTTTAGAGAGACTTTGATGCAGTCAAATAGTACTGTTGACTGGTTATTGGGTGATTTGAGACGGACGATACGAGAGGAGCTGGAAATAAAAGAATCAAACCTCCATGCTGAAAAAATGAATAACCCGTCGTATTTTAATGAAGTAAACTTCTCCTCACTCATACGGCGGCGTCATCATTGATTAAAAAGCAGAACAACTCAACAAACGTGCCCATTTTGTGCTGGCTGAAAATTGTGACACGGTGGTGGATAATGCTTAACGGCTCCAGGTCGTGAAAATAATGGTCTATGCTAAAACTGCCTTATGAAGGGATATCGATCTATACAATGTTCCAATAAATTCAATTGTCTGAAATGCATGCGACGACATCATACAAGTCTGCATGATGCATTGAAGGAAAGATTCAACAGTAATTCCTCTAACCAATGAACGGTCGGAACATGTTCAAGATGTCTACAAAAGCGCTGTAGCCACGAAGTTTGCACGATCGGGTATTGTTGAAAATTGCTCTCTGTACTTTTAGGAGTAAGGGCAATACGGTGAAAGTCAACGTATTATTTGACGAAGGATCACAAGCTTCCTTCATATCGGTGGAACACGCACAGAAACTTGCATTAGACTTATCCAAAAAGGGAAGTGATGATCTCGACATTAGGTGGCGAGAAAGGAGTCAAACAGTCATAACCGATGGTATATATTGATCTTGTGACAGATAATTCTCATGTTAGAATTAACGCAATTGTCATACCTACGATCGCCGTACCAATGCAATCAGGTGTCAGTCATGAAAATATGCCACACTTGAGAAATATCAAACTTGTGAGTCCCGTTTCTTCCGACAAAGATGTGAAGATATCAGTTTTAAGCGGTGCTGACCACTATTGGGACTTGTCAGATTTCAGGAAAGCAATTGAACGCTGAAACCATTACTTCGAATGCGTGTAGAATGATATTTGAGAGACCTGATGAAGCGGAATTTTGGGAAGCAGAGATTGTTGCTGTTAGTAGTCCAGAGAGTGAGTAATCAAGAGCAATTTACAGACTACTGTAAAAGTTCGCTGAGAATGGAAGGCGGCAGATATATCGCTAGACTTCATTGATAGCAACACGTTCTTCCATCAAATGCATGTATTGCCAGATCATGCAGTCGTCAGTGTCTGCGAAATCTATCAGCTGAACTTTTGAAGACCTATAACAATTCTATTGAATATCAAAAAATGCGGAAATTTATTGAAAACTCAGCTATGAACTCAGCTAATCAGCATTTCATCCCTCATTTTTCTGTTAAGAGAGATTGACTGATGACTCCCATTCACGTGGTATATGACTGCGGTTGCGGACAGTCGAAAGATGAGCTGGATTTGAATGATTGCCTTTTACCTGGTCCACTGATGTTGAATGATTTGGGTGGAATACTGCTGCGCTTTGTCCATGAAGTAGCCTATATCTGTGAAAATGGAAAAAAAAATTTCTGCAAATTCTATGTGATGAAAATGATCGTGACTACACGAGATTTATTTGGCTTGCAAATCCAAAAGATCCGAACCGTCCGTTTGATGTTTTCGAAATTAGAGTCGTGTTTATTCATCACCGTTTATACTGAATGCTACGGTAAAACATCACCTAGACAAATATAGTTCAATTGTCACTGATGATACATTGAGAAATATCTACGTTGACAATGTACTGAGTGAATGTGGTGGTATTGAAGAGGCAAAAGCACGGTTCATTGAATGCAGAAAAGTTTTCCAATCGGGAGGTTTTAATCTCCGGTCATGGACGTAAAACGCTTAAGAAAACCGAGACAGTTCATGGCAGTTCACCTACTGTACGAGTACTGGGTTTGGGATGGTCTGTTAAAGACGATAGACTGAAACTGAGTGATAATTTGTCTCAGCTGTAAGATAATGTTTCAAATAAGCAAATAAGCGTGAAATTCTACAATTTTCATGAAAAATATTCGATCCACTTCACGTCAGTATTATGGTGGAATGGAACCAAGTCGCTAACTGTGAAGGCTGATTGGCCTGAGTGTCATAATACGAGTGTGATGCTGGTACCCGATACGCTATATTAGCATGAGTTTGTTTCTCAAAATTCGGAAAATAGAATTACCAGAATACCTGATATTGAATTGTGTATGAATATTAATGACTGCGGTAGTTACTGGCGGTTGTTTAGAATAACTGCGTGGATCCAGAGATTTATCAACTACATGATGCATGGAACTATTCCCGACGGTCGTCTGACTGTGTCTGAAAACGAGGATTCAGACAAATTTTGGATTAGGTCATGCCAACAAGACACATCCAGATGTCTATGTATCAACAAAGAAACATCCATCGATTGTAAATCAACCACGACTTTTTCTTTACGATGAAAATGTCATTCGTTGTCGCGGGAGCATACAGAATGCAGATGTTGCAAAAAAAGTTTAAATTTTCGATTCGTCTACTCAAAGAGCATAAACTCAGGGGCGGATCTAGGATTTTGAAGGGGGAGGGGTCCAACTGAAAAAGGGACCATTTTTACCGAGCGCGGAGCGCGA